>JAAZTK010000103.1:0-30805 GCA_036507255.1 Megalothorax incertus | reverse complement strand
ATGAAGCTCCCCACTGACCTACTTGGCCACTCCGAGGGCGTCTTAAGCCACTCTTCCTAAACATCCACTCATCATTTCCCCTTTGTGCCTCTTACGGTCAAAGACTTTTGCAAAGTTTACCTTTATTAATAGCATAGTTTCACTCTCAACTCTCGCTCATATGCTAAAGTGGTCTCACATCTCTTGAATCCTTGATCCTCTGAAGACATGTGAGCTTTTATTTACATCTAAACGGATCTACCCATCTAAATATATCTAAATAACATTCAGTTTCACTTTCTCAACTCGAAAAAGTCCTTAAAAACAATTTAAAACATTGAAAAATTAAATTAAAAGTGAAATGCCCGGGTAAATTCATCTGCAATGGGGATTCCCTCAATATTAAACAACCCTAGGACCAAGTGTAGGGTCATTTGACCTTTCTGAAGTTGAAAAACTATATTTAAACATTTAAAAAAATAAATAAAAGATAAAAAGTACAAGTTTGAACCTGATTTAATTAAATAAAACAAATAAAAATGCATTCACGACGTTCCTCCGCGATTCTCAGCATTCTTGCCATTATTCCAGGTATGTTTACACACAATTTTAATAAAAATGTTCTTTGAATTCGATTTAAATTCGATTTAAATCATTGTTTTTTTGCCCCGTTTAGTGATATTCCTAGTGCCATCATCATGTCAAGACCAACCCCTGACTACCCTCGAATTCTACCGCCTCCTAAACCTCATTGACACCCTTGACAAGGCTCCTCAGGCTCCTCCAACGACCTCAACAACTCCTCCTCCACCACCTTCACAGCCTCCCATGGCCCCAATGCTGGAATTCCTCCGGTCTGTAAAGGCACTCCCACCTCCAACCCCTGAGATTTCAATGGATGTAAGGCGGCGTCAACTCCTCCAATCCCTGAGCTTATTAAATACCCTACTAGACAAATTCCCGAATGGTGACAACGCCAATACCATCGTATCCTCAGAACCTGCAGAGTCTAGGCTCAGCGCAGAGATTGTACGACCCCCTACAACGACAACGACAACCACAACTACTACGAGTACAACAACTCCAGCACCTGAGCCTGACCCTCAACAATCCCAGCAAGTGGATGCTCAACAACAATTAGCCATTCTCAATGCACTTTTAGGGACTTCTGACAATACCCTTTCACAAGCAGTACCAGAGCTTAACAGTGATCAGCAACAAAAGGCTGCTCAAAATGCACTCCTCACTAGCATCCTCCTCGGGGGCATCAACGGCCAACAGCAGAACTTTCAAGGGTTCCAAAATACTGGGGCTAACTTGGATGGGGCATCCTCGGATCAGCTTACAGGGCTCCTCTCACTTTTGGGATCCCTTGGAGGAGCTGGAGGAGGTCAGGTACAGGCAAATCCTCTTCTAGGGCTCCTCGGAGGTCTTGGAGGAGGAGGTGGAGGACGCCAAACACCAGGAATTATGGAATCTATCGCCAATTTAGCTTCAGTTGTCGCAAATCCGTATCCCTCAAGGCCTAAAGTTCGAGGTAGGCTATTTTAAAACCCGTAAATTAAATTAAATTACAAGTATTGTTTTTTTAGGGATTGATACTCGCTTTGGAGTGGGTTATAGACTCGGTGAGAATGCGGATATGCAAGTTGTATGGGAAATTGGACCTCAACTCTTCACTCAACCCCTTCCAAATGAAGAAAAACAACATTACAAGCAGTCTAGAGCTATCCAACAACACCAGCAGCAACAATTCGCTCAAGTACGATCTTCTACGCCTTACACCGAGTTGGAAGCACTTCCATCTGCACCTCCAGCCCTTGAAAATAATCCACAAAAGAGGAAAAAGGCCATCACGGCTCAAGATATGGGTGGGGTTGAACCTGGAGCCAAAGGAAAGGCACTTTGGATCAACCCAAATGAACTACAAAGCCGTTCAGGGCAGGATGACTATGGTGTCCCTATCAAAGAGTTTCCCCAAGGAGGAAGAAGGCCCCCTCCTTCAAGGTCACGCTTTGGCCTAGGTGCACTAATGCGTAGAGCCGGTGGAACCCGCCCTCCACCTGCCACCACCCGCTATCCTCCACCTACAAATAACCGGAATAGCCAGCTTACAGAATGGGAGAAATATGTGCTGAGGACTGCTGGACAACAAAAAAGAGAGCAGCAACATCTGGTACACCTCGAAAATCAAGCACTTGCTTCACATCAGTCAATCCCGCCTCCTCCTATGGGAAATCCTTTGAGGGAAATGGGAGGAATACCATCCCCTATAAGGCGGCGTGGAAGGCCCCAGATGAAAAAGAGAAGATTTTTCAAGCGGAGTTCGGGTCCTCAACCACGGGAGGAGTCTTCAGAATATTATGACGAAGAGGAGGAGGAATATTATGACGATGGCGAGGAAGGTAGGAGGAGGAGTGACGAGTATTCTTACGAGGATGAAGAGGAGGAGGAGCACCTACCACGGGGCGCAGAGCCATCAAAGTCAAGACCAAGAAGACCTCCACCAAAGAATAGGAGACCTCCACAAGGGTTCCGACCACCTCCTCTTAAGCAACAGCAACCAAGTAAGCCAAGGGTAGGTCCTTTGCCACCAGGACAAAGGAGGATTGGAACTGAGCCTACTCCGATCAATAGCAATCCTCAACAAAGGGTTCAACAGCCTCAGCCCCAGGTTCCTCAACAGCAACAAGGTCAAGCTTTTCAGCAACAAAGGACACCTCAACAACAAGGTCATCAACAGCAACAAGCTCAAGCTTTTCAGCAACCTCAGCAGCAGCAACAATCTTTCAACAACAACCAGAATCAGCAGCAGCCACTCCTCCTCTCCCAACAGCAATTCAACCAACAACAATCCTTCCTCCAACGCAACGTCCCACCTCAAGCAACCCCCTACCCACCCCACCCTGATCAACAACAACTCAATATGCTCCACGCGGGTCATTCCATCCCAATGGATGTTGAAGAATCTTTCCTCCGCCGCAACACATATCAACAACGTCAACAGCACAAGCACCGCCTCATCCAACAAAAGAATAAACAAATGCTCCATGCTCAAGAGCAACGCCGAAAGCAATACCTTCACAAGCAAAAGCTTAGGCAGGAACAAGAGCTCCTCGAAAAACAAAAGAAGGAACAAGCTGCAAAAGAAGCTGCGGAAAAAGAATCCTCAGAAGAGTATACCGTCATCTCAAATAATCCAAAGATCCCTTCATTGTCAGACCCTACCTACGCGGAGTCTATAATGGGAACAATTCAAGGGTTTATCCCAGACAAAATTAAGACTTCTTCAGTTGAATTAAAAGATAGGGTATTGTCAAAAATGCCTACACTTCCATCTCTTCCAACCCTACCCTCCCTACCTAAAATCCCCTATGCTTCCAATGTTAAAAATATTACAAATAACCTTTTCCGTATTGGATCAAACGTATTAAACGTTCAAGCATTTGGTGGGCGTGTTAAACCACCATCTACTTCTGTAAATCAACTACCTCAAGGTCTTTCTGACCTCAAGGAGTCAGCCTCGGCCCCCAAACCTAAAAAGGTCAAGCCCATAGTCCTGATTGGTGAAGATTTGGCGTATGGAGACCTTGCAAAATTGTCAGGTTCCTCGCCCTTACCATCAGGTGCGACCCCCTCGCACCCTCCCCCTTCTCAAGCTCCTCCCCCTCACGAGGAACCTCTCCTTGACCCTAAAAACGACCCAAAGCCGGAAGTATACATTGACATTGCTACAGGGGAGGTAAGCATCATGCGGCCAGTAGGAGAACTCCTTTCATTTACGCCAGATGTCACCACACCTCCTCCAATGGACATTAACGGTGAGGGGGATCCCACGGATGAGGATTTCCAGAAAAAGGATCGAGAGCTATTTTTACAATTGCAAAAGAACCTCTCAAAATACCACGAGAAGGTCAGGTTGGAGAATCTGAAGGCTGCTGCCGCGAAAAAGAAAAAGCAGGACAATGTCCAGCATCTACAGCATTTTTCATCTTATTTTGAGGTCGAGGATGACGTCATTAATAAGACTAGGATGGAACAAATCATCGGGAAAAGGATGGGAAGTCCTCAAGGAAGCCCTCAAAATCTTCCCAGGGGCCCTCCAATTCCAAAAAGGTCAATGCGTCCTCAAAGGAGGCCGATGCCACCATTTCGACCTGTAAGACACCGAGGACCACCTCCTCCAAATGGTCCAAGGGCTCCAAGACCTCTTCCAATTCAAAGGCGAAACTGAATTGACCCTCGAGACTCCTCCGACCCTTGAGGGCTCTTGAGGACACCTTTGCAGTACACCCCCCATTATTTATTAAATCCCCCAAAAGTATTGCTCAACGAAGGAATCGAATCGAAGAAAAGAAGACTATAATTTTAAATTAATTGATTTTGTAATTGTTAATTAATTTTAATAAAATGCCATTATTTTTAATTATTAAAAAAAGAACGTTCCAAATCCTTTCCTTTGTTTGGCCTGGGCGTCTCTAATTAAATTAATTCAAGGGCGACCTATATTCTGATAGGGGTACTACGTATAAGAATATTATAGATATAGAATTCAGCTGTTTTTCCATTCGGATTCAACACAAATAATTATTCTGAATTCATTGTTGAACTTGTACATTTTATTTTAGTTTTAATTGCAACTTTATTGGGTTTTGCTCAAATTTATCATCAATATCAAGTGGTTATTGTTATTAAGTTAATTGTTGAAAGAGTGAGTGGTGGAAGTTGGAAAAGTGTGCCAAAAAAACAGCAATTTTTTTAAAAAGTAAACGCGACCCTGCGACCTCGAAAACAATTTACATTTTAAATAGTGGTAAATTTATTAATTCAAAGACAATTAAGTGGTCACCGTCGTCTCAAGTTTTAATTAAAGGTGATGGTTTTAAAGCACTTTAATTAGACGTAATTAATTAGGTCATTTTGCTGCTGATTTTAATATTTGTCATTTTTTGGCTGCCCCTTTTCTCAAATTTTACCTTCTTTTTTAATTGTTTTAGAACCTTTTGAGCCAAGCCCTTTAATTAATTAATTCATTGCAATTGCTTATTGTTTTAAATCTCCTGCAATTGTTGTGAAGTGCAAAGTATTGTTTTTTAATTGTATTGTTTTTTTTAAATTGCAGAGATTCAAAGTCGAGTAAAGATCCACCAAAGCGAGAGCGTGAAAGCGATTTGTCGTCGTCCAAGATTGCGGGTAGGTCGCGAAAGAAGGCCAAATTGGTCAAGGAGGAGGGCCGAGAATCACCCAGCTCAAGCACAGCTCCTCAAGAGTCTCAAGGGTCCACAGCATCCTCTGGATCAAAGAAAAGGGTCAAGAAAAAGGTTCCAGTCCCTGAGAACCTCCCTACCTCATCAACTTCTGACCCAGCGGACCCCCCACTCTCTGACATGGACTCTGAGGAAGAGTACGACGACTCTGGGAACGAGTCCTCAGGAGAGGATGTCGAGTATGCGATGGAGCGAGAGGTGAGGGGTCCCAACGACCATCAGCCCGAAGAGGAGTACTCCTTCCAAGTCCTCTCAACCGAGCAGATTGTCCAGCACATGATTGACTGCATCAGAGAGGTACTTTTGATTAAAAAACAATTATTTTAAGGCAGAAATTCTTTTAAAAAACGACTTTTTGAACGTTTTTCAGGCAAATGTGATTCTGCAGCTGCAACCAACTAAGCTGAGGACGCTTCTGAACCATTTTGGGTGGGACAAGGAGAAGCTCCTCGAGTCCTACTACGACGGAGATCAAGAACAATTGTTTAAAGATGCTCATGTCGTAAACCCCGCGGCTAGGTCCTCAATAACAATACCCAGAGCAAGTACCGTTGGAGGAGCCGAGGAATGTCAAATATGTTTCCTACCAAAGCCTAACCCTGTTAGTATTCGTATGGTACTAATTGGAATTTACCAAATAGTACTAATTTTAATTTATTTTTAGCAAATGTTTGAGATGGAGTGCGGTCACCGTTTTTGCCGAGGTTGTTGGAACGAATACCTAACCACAAAGATCATGGAGGAAGGGATGGGGCAAACGATCGCATGTGCAGCCCACGGTTGTCCAATCCTCGTGGATGACGCTACCGTCATGTCCCTCCTCACTGACCCTAAGGTCAAACTCAAGTACCAGCATCTCATAACCAATTCCTTTGTACAGGTGAGTTACATATCCTATTTAATTCAATTAACAATACATGCACAAATACCTATATAAATTAATTGACAATACTCTGCAGTGCAATCGTCTTCTTCGATGGTGTCCGAACGCGGACTGCACAAATGCCGTTCGTGTTCAGTATGTGGACTGGCGCCCTGTCACCTGTAATTGCGGGTTCACCTTCTGCTTCACGTGTGGACATGGGCGTCACGATCCCGTTAAATGCTCATATCTCAAAATGTGGCTCAAAAAATGCGACGACGACTCGGAAACCTCGAACTGGATTGCCGCCAACACAAAGGTACGCCTTCTGGAACGTTTTCCCAAACGTTTTATTCGGAATTAAACGTTTTTACGCCCATTTATCCAAAATTAAACGTTTTTTATTTGTTTTAAATCGTAGGAGTGCCCCAAATGTAATGCTACGATCGAAAAAGACGGTGGCTGCAACCATATGGTCTGCAAGAATCAAAATTGCAAGGTAAATAGTGTTTTTTTAAAAACGTTTTTTCTAATTGCTAAAAAAGGTTAAAAACGTTTATAATATGTTCTAAAAAACGTTTTTTTTCTAGACGGATTTCTGTTGGGTGTGCCTGGGCCCGTGGGAGCCTCATGGTTCTTCCTGGTACAACTGTAATCGTTATGACGAGACTGAGGCAAAGGCTGCTCGGGACGCGCAATCCCGCTCACGTGAAGGTACGAGCATTTCCCAAGCACGTCAAGGTCTCCTCTTTTAAAATTATTTGTTAATTGTTTGTTTTTTTATTTCAATTTCATCCGAACAGCTCTACAACGTTATCTCTTCTACTGTAACCGCTACATGAATCATATGCAGAGCTTGAAATTCGAACACAAACTCTACAATTCCGTCAAGGTACGTTTTAAAACGTTTTTACGACGTTTTACAATTATTTTTGCGTATATAAACGTATTTTCGACTTCAAACTAACGTTTTATTTGTAAATTATATAGGAAAAGATGGAGGAAATGCAGCAGCACAACATGTCCTGGATTGAAGTCCAATTCCTCAAAAAGGTGCCGTTTTTTTAAAAAACGTTTTCAAAACGTTTCACGTTTACAATTTTAAAATAAACGTTTTGACGCTTAATTTTTTAATTTTTTGAACTTTAGGCTGTTGATATCCTGTGTCAATGCCGTGGTACATTAATGTACACGTACGTGTTTGCATTTTACCTGGTCAAGAATAACCAGAGTGTCATCTTTGAGGACAACCAGCGTGACCTCGAGTCCGCCACCGAGAAATTGAGCGAGTACCTTGAGCGAGACATCACCTCTGAGAACCTCGCTGATATCAAACAAAAGGTAACTTATTAAAATACCTGAAATTAAAATTTAATTTCATCTAATTTTAATTTTGACAGGTTCAAGACAAGTATCGTTATTGTGAGAGCCGGAGGAATGTCCTCCTAGGCCATGTATATGAGGGTTATGAAAAGGATTGGTGGAGCTACAACCAGGAGGCTTAAAAATTAAGGATTATTTATATAAAAATTTGTAAATCCCCCGTGTATATCAATTGGTGGTATATACCTTTAAAATTGATGGATTAATTTGCGGAAAGTAGACTCTCGGAATTTATAGTAATTAGTGCATTTTAAGGCGAGTACCCTACGGGTAGGTAGGTACGATAATTTGTAGATGAAAAGTAGGAAAGAATTAAAATTAACATTTCAATCAATTTAAATCTAGTTGGTACATCCTCCTCAAGAGTCTGGTCACATGTTTTTCTTAATTTTAATTTATTGTATTTTAAAAGATCTAGGATTTAATTTTTAATAATCTTTTTGGTCTCAATCTAGGTATACTAGATGAAGAAATATCACACTTTTTATAATTTCTAGCTTTTTTGAATTCTAATAAATCCTAAATGATCCCCATTTGAGGAAAACACGCGTTTTTACACCAATCTAATAGTAAATTAAATAATTTGTTAATTAGATAGGTCTTGAATATACTATTGAATGAATCAAAAGGCCAAACTTTTGTATTTTAAAAAGTAGGTAGAGCGTGTAAACATTACATTGTAAAAGCCATTGTATTTGTCCTCCTTGTGTATAGATATTAGATACCTACTAATTAGTAATTAGGGAATTTGATGTATTTTTAGCGGAGAATGAAGAGTAATTTGTATAGATTTAATTAGTTTAATTTAGATGATAGTTTTAATTTTAAATAATCGTATGAATTTCACGTTCGGTTATATTTGTAGTGTGTTTTTATGAATATATCTCTATTTTAGAGTGATATATAAATATAATATATTTATCGTATTTGAAATAATTAGCGAATGGAGCGGACAAATGTCTTTATAATTAAAAATTTAATTATAAATCGGATAATATTAAGGCCCAAAAAAATACGAATTCACACTTGCTATATATTCTATCTTACCCATTGCATTCGAATAAATCTAAATCTTTACATCATTAACTTTATGGTCTATTTAGATAATTAATTAGCTTAGCTAATTAGGCAATTAATTAATTAATTAATTAAAAGATGCCTCGCAAAATTCAAGAACTCGGATTTGTAACGTCATAGGCTTCAGGGGTATGTTGAACTCGAGGTCTAAATTCCTCCAAGTTCAATTTGAATTTAGCCGTTACAAAAACTTGTCAAAAAGAGAAAGGTGGACCGTGGACGGCTTTTTAAGCTTTTTAAGGCACTTTTTTGCGGATTTAATTGACCTTATTTGACCTTGATTTTAATCTATTTTTTAGTAAATCGGAGGTCCATCTTTGACACCTATTTAATTAATGAATTAACAATGAATTCTATCGGAGGAATCCGCAAAGCCCTCGATGCTCTCGAAACATCACATTCTTCCAGGTAAATTCCGTTAATTAGCCGTAATTAGTTATTTATTGGACAAGGAAACGTTTTGAGACGTGACCTCTTCAATACGAGGTCAATTGGAATTTTTAGAAACGTATTATTTTTAAACTTAAAAGTGGAAGATTCCAGCAGGAAATAAATACTTAATTAAAGTGACGATATTGGCCTATTAAAAGGGCCATAATTAGTAAATTAATCCAAAGTGGACATATATAATTAGTAAATTGTGTAATTAATACAAGTGACATTTCAGTTGTAATTAATTAGGGATGGTATTGTCATTCTGGAGGAGTTTCAACAGCTCCACAAAATCTAATTATGATTATTCTCAATTTGGCAGCTTCCACCAATCTATCCACCAACAATCCTTCAACTCTTCTGGGCTTAACCTCAACCTCTCCGTAAAGACCCCTACAAACTCCAGGAAGACTTCCTCAGGAGCTAATAAATCTCTCAACAAATCCGGGTCACGTTCAGCGGGGTCAAATAAATCCAAAGGGAGTGGGGATCGTTTTGTCCCAGAAAGATCCAATTTTGACATGGCTCATTACCTCCTCCAGCAGCAACCAGACTCTGGGTCAAGTTCCACCAAGAACTCTGTTTCCTCATCCTCCTCAGAGGCTTCAAGGGTAGCTGACCCCTCAAAAAAGGAGAATTCTATCTATTCTAGGTCACTCACCGAGACCATGTTGGGGGTACCTGACCTTGCTTCAACTAGGGTATTGTCTTTTGCTCAAAAACCCAAATCCGCACCCGAGGTATTGTTTTTTTCGCACTTAAAAGCCTTAAAAGTATTGTTTTTGTCATTTAAAAAATTAAAAGTATTGTTTTTCCACCGCAGGGCTTTCAGAACCCATTAAAAGTAGTATACCAAGGTACGACAGGTGTGAATTCAAGCAACCTGAACAAATATCGAGTTCTTCCGAAGATGGCCGACAAAGTACTGGATGCCCCTGACATTGCAGATGATTTTTACCTGAATCTACTGGACTGGTCCACCTCAAACGTCGTCGCAGTGGCCCTCAAGGATCAAGTCTACCTCTGGACAGCACATACGGCCGAGATTAATAAGCTGGAGATTGATAAATATGATGACAAGTAATTTAATCCTAATTAATGGCTTTTTAAATGGCTAAATTAATTTATCGTAGGATGCGCATGGTGACCTCACTGACCTGGGTTGAGAATGGTATTCATTTGGTGGTGGCTGTTGACACAGGGTCCCTCCAAATTTGGGACACGGAGCGAAAAAAGCTGATTCGGACATTGAAAACGGATGAACCTGATGCGAGGATACCCGCTATTGCCACAAATGCTCATAATCTAGTACAAGGGAACCGCCTAGGGACCTTGAGGAATCATGACCTAAGAATACAGAAACACGAGGTGGCTACCGTGAGGAATGCCCATAATCAAGAGGTAAAAAACCACGTTTTTAGCAAGTTTTTAACGCGATTTTATTCCAAACGTTTGAAACGTTTTCAACGCATTTTAAATTTTATTCGTAATTCTTCGAGTTTTTCAACGTTTTTTGCGTGAATTTATGAATTTTAAATATTTCTTGAAGCTTAAAACGTTTTAATCTAATTTTAACGTTTTTTAATTATTTTTAAAACGTTTTTTCGCGCAGATTTGCGGTATGAAGTTCAACTGCGACGGGAGGTTCCTCGCCACCGGGGGAAATGACAATATGCTTAATATTTGGGAAGCTGGTTCGTTGAGCTCCTCCTCTCGGCCCGTAAACACCTTCTCCGACCACCTTGCAGCGGTCAAAGGTACTTTTCTATTAAAAATTAATTGATTTAATTAAAATTTATGCTTAAAACAGCCCTTGCGTGGTCCCCTTCGCATTCTTCAATCCTCGCCTCTGGTGGAGGCACCAACGACCGTACCATCAAGCTCTGGAACGTCTCCTCAGGTTCCCTCCTAAAATCCCTCAACGCAGAATCCCAAGTCTCAGGGCTCCTTTGGCACGATTCGTATCGAGAGATTGTATCCACCCACGGATATAGTAAACATCAGCTCGCAGTCTGGAAGTATCCTGATATGACCAAGATTGGTGAGGTTATGGGCCATCAACAGCGGATCCTTCATACTTGCATGTCACCCGATGAGCAAACAGTATGTACTTCAGGAGCGGATGAAACTCTTCGCTTTTACAAGCTTTTTCCTCCAACAAAAGCCACCTCCAAGCTACAAAAGGTCAAAAGGGACCCTTTTACGCAATTCCAGGCCCTTAGATGATCCCTTCGAAGTGAAACTAATTTAATTTATAAAGATATATAGAGTTCAAGTGCCGTATTTAATTGGTAGGTAATTAATATTTTTAAAAAAAGTGTATTTTATAATTTTTTAACCATTTTTAACTTTGCCTTGAAACAAATGAGCAATTATAATTAATTTTAATTAAGACGAAAAAAAGGGAGTCTGTGACGAAACCCCTTACCATTTTATGTAAATTAAGAATATGCATTTTACGGATTGTAATTTCCGAGAACAAAAGTACAGATTGTGTCATTTTAATTAGCCTAATTAATCCTAAGTGCAAGATGTGATTTAAAAGATTAAAAATGTAAAAAAAGAATGATGGATAAATACAAATAAATTACTTAATTAGGCAAGAAAGTATCGTGTAAGTAAGATGAATAATTATTGAATTATGAAATTTAAACTAGAGCTGTTCGAATGCCAGACTGAATCACAACAGTGTTCATATTTATATTTATATTGTATTTAAAATTATAAATCAAGCATGAAAAAAATGAAACTAAAAAGAGATTTTAACCCAACGTATTTCAATGTATGTTGGACCTATTTTAATTAATTCAAAGTATTACATAAATTAAAATGACTGCCATTTTAATATTTCTAATTTATCAAACCTACAAATGATCTTATAAATTATAAAAAGTATTTAAAAATAAATTAATAAATCTATTGGATAATTGAATCCAGAAAAACCAAAATGCATTCTATCATTTGAATCTTTATTTATAATTCAGATGGATTTGAGTTTACGGAGGTCTTAGGTCAGCCATTGGGGCGGGCAACTTTGCCCTGAGTCAAGGGTCCTCTTCATCTCATGATTCTTTTGTGTTAGTTGTCCACTTGTGTAACGGTTCTTCCGAGTGTGTGTGTTTTGGGTCGATACATTTCCGGAATCCGTAGACATGCTCAATGGGATCTTTGCATGTGCAAATCCCATGCTCTTCCTTAAATCCAAATTCCTACCTACTTACATATATCGATAGGGCCATCCCCTCTAATCAAAAAAACTTTAATTTAATCAGTCCCAATTAAACTATCTATCTGCAGTAAGAAATTATTTAAGACCTACTCATCTCATTCTCGAGTAGATTACAAAATTATACCTTCAAATCATGCCAAACAGTCTTGAATCCCCCTGTAATACAAATCTTTCACGGGTAATCATTAAAAAGACAAGTTTTAATTGATTAAGATTCGATTTAATTCATCTACATAGTATTACATCCTATTGGTAAGCACGCTGCACAGGTCTACAAGTACATTAATAGTATTATATAGCATTTCTTATTTGAAAACAATATTTATTATTTATTTTATTGGCTATGAGCCTATGATTCTACTCTGAGGATTAGGATTATCTACCACGAGCTCTTTTTAAAATATCCTCTTCATTCCATTGCAAATTGCAGTAGATGTTATTTGCTAAACCTCAATTTCCGACAACCCCCCAGGCTCTAATTTAGACTTTGATAGCTCGAGGGTTTGGCCAATGTCACACTCTGATGATTTACACCCATCCAAAGCTAAAACTCTATATTCTCAATGCACTCTTTCATTTCACTCTCAAATTCTCCTCGAGTCTTCCCATCATTTCTGAATCCTTGCTGTAAAACTAATCCTATTTTGATAATTTTTAGTTCATTGTTTCATCTGGTGCTATCACAAACTCGCAATGAGTGAAGGTGAAGAGAGTTCATCTCGTGAGAGGACGAGGGAGTGGCTTGAGGATATCCTAGGAAAGTATAAGTCACACTCCCAAAGGAAAAAGGATCCCAAATCTCCTTCAATTACTGTAAACTAATCATCTAAAATAAAAATACGCTTAATTAAATAGCTATTGATTGAATACAGGTGACGGTGGTTGACTTTGACATTGGTCCAGGCATAGAGCAGCCCTCGCCACTGCATTCCACACTCTCTGACCTCCTATCCCTTTCCGTGACATATAAAGTACTTTAAATTACAAGTATTAACGCTTAAAAATTAATCTGAATCCTTAATACCTTTAGATTGATGGAGAATCCGAAGGCGAGGACAAGATAACCGAGCACCTCGTCGTCAAAATCCCCCCAAATGACAAGGCGGTCGCTGCAATGGCTCAAGTGGACAAAAGAGAAATTCATTTCTACACGGAAGCCCTCGTAGAACTTGAGGAATGGGCTCATGGACATTGTAAAGGCCCCTCCCCCCTCAAATTGTCCGTCCCAAAATGTCTTTTTGCAAAATACCATCTTGATCCTTCCCCTGAAGAGTCTACAAACCTTCCAGACGCCGAATCAGTCCTTGTCCTTGAAGATCTCCGGCCCTTGGGCTTCTCCATGAGGGATTTTTCACAAGGGCTGTCTCTTGCCGTATGGATTTCATTCATATTTTGCATATAAAGTGTATAAAAATGTCAATTTTAATTTTTTAGGAAAGTAAAGCAGCTCTGGGTGAAATTGGCAAAGTACATGCCATATCTTGGGCTATGCAAGAAGCTTCTGGATTCGGTCTGGATGAGAAATGGCATTTTGCTTATCGCCCAAGAAAGGCTGCTTCCGCATATAGGATGATGATTGAGCAAGGATTCCCAACCCTGGCGGAATTCCTCAACAAACAAGGACAAGATGGACTGGATCTACTCAAAAAACTTAAAGAATTATACCCAAAAGCTGCAGGTAAGCTCTAAAAATCCTAAAAAAATTTCTACAAATTATTCAATCATTTTTCGTAGAGCTGCTTTGCGAACTCCTCGAGTCTCCTCCACCACCACTGCCCTCCTGCCTCGTCCATATGGACTTTTGGTCGGATAACCTCATGTTCCGCACCTCCTCGGACTCCTCCAAAGACAATGCCGTTGAATGCCGGATCCTTGATTGGCAAATGATGGCCATTTCAAGGCCTACACATGACATTGCCCTACTCCTATTCACATCCTTAACTCCACCCATACGGAGACAACATACCCAGGAGCTCCTCACCCATTATTTCTCGGTATTTGAGGATGTAGTCGTGTCTCAGCTTGGCCTAACCCTACCATTTGATTTCACCGTTATTGAAGAAGAATTTAAAAAGAGCCAACTCCTTGCACTACTCCTTGTCATTGGATCCATTGACCTTGCCCTTGATAAGGAAGCTACTGAGGAGAGGCTCATGGAAGCCCTCAAAGACCTCTCGAAAGCGGAACTCATTTAATGTACATGTTCTAATTAATGCCAATAAAAAACCGTTTGATTGACTTAATTTTAGCTCCAATTTACTCAAAATTCCTATATTATTTTGCGTAGATTATTGATTTATAGGTCTTTTTGAGTAGATCCAAGAGGAGTGTGGCCCTCGGCATGTTTAACACTTATTTACCTAATATTTGTCATACTTTTTATATATTCTAGTGTAAATATGCGCCCAAACTCACAGAATGGGTGCATAAATAAAGGAATTTTATTCATTTTATTAAGGAAGTCTATTCAGAATTTCAGAATATTGAGAATATTCCCATAAGGGTTTATACGTGAGTTTATACGTGAGTATTTGCAATTAGGTTTGAATAAAACTATAAAAGACTGGAGAAATGTCGGTATATTTCATTGTGTGTGGGTAGTATGTCCCACCCTTATAATACAAGTAAGTAATAGGTATTGTAGAAAGTTATAGGCAGGTAAGTTTATTGATTTTATGTCCCCTTCATTCGATTATTTTTGAGTGTGTTGAACTTGAGACCTTGCAACTTTCATTCCGAATTCCTTTTTGAATCAAGTATGGAGAAATATACTATTTTTAAACCTGAAACACCCTTCAAATCTGATGACTTTGCCCATTTAATTACAGATTTATACGAAAGATTAAACTCGGGAGCAAAAACCCGTCACAAATACATTATAAGTATTGCCATTTGCCATCTAAAATTAAATCGTAAATGCGAAATATGTAGTGAAATGCCCCTTGCTTTCGGCCATTTGATTATAATTAGAATAGAACTATTTATGATTAAATGGATTCAATCAGTGCACCGTGACATCCGGATCTGCAATAGTTATATATTTTGAAATGATTTATTGAAATCCTACAACAATTTGACGTTAAAAACCCAAATAATATAATGAAATATTAGAACATCTTTTAAATTGACTAAAGATGTGAAATTAAGTAATTCGATCCCTAATAATAATAATTACATATTAATTGAACTAAAGGACCTAGAGTCTAGACTCATTTCAACAATACATGGTCTAATAATAATCTAATTTAATTTGATTGTAGCTGCAGCCCTTACTTATTAATACATAGTACGAATGCATATTACATTTTACAGAATAGCCTGAAGTAAGTAGATACAAATCTATATATTGGATTAGCAATTTCTCTAGAATATATTACCTATATTTATTTAATTAAATAATTTGGTAGTAATTAATTCAAGCTTACTTTTACCCGACAATATCACTTTATAAATATATTCTAATTAAACTTTTAATTATCTCAATCTTTCCAAGTACAGTTAGATTTCCATTCGACGGATTTAATATGCTTTAGCCCTTGCAATTTGATTTATGGTTGATTATAATTAGTATAGGTACAATCTACAAGTGTAATTTTGATTTTAGCTAATCTTCCTAACAATTACAAGGTGTTTTAAGTCTTCTAGAGTACCTAATAATTAATTAGAATTTAGATATTACAATTTATATTAAGCAGATTCCAATTTTAGGAGCAAGCGTATGGAATTTATGATTCATATGTACGAGATATCGGATAATTAGAGGATCTAATTATAGATTTATCAATGCTTTTGATTCATTCATTAATTCACCGCATGAGCAAACGTATAAAATAGTTATTTATAAAGCAATTAAACGGCAGTGCTCAAGTATAGGGGATTGTGCAATTGTTTATTTGCTTATTTTGCCCCCAATCCAATCAATATTTGTCAAATTATCTCCTAATCATACCTAATAGTAGTACTACAGCCTGGGTCGGTTTTTCCGCTCTATTTCTGGGTATTAATTAATGGTTCGTGGCTCGATAATTAAGGATAAGTAGAGGGGGGAAGGGTTCCAGGAATAGAAAAGAACGTAGGATGACCTTGGTCAATTTTAAATGACATTTAAACCGGTAACCCTCGAATGATGCATGAGAATATTTCAATTTTTACACGCCCACTACACTCCCCTTTTGATTTAACCCTTTAATTAATGAATAAATAAATAAATAAAACTAAATATAAAAAGAAGGGGTAATTAAACTACAAATATATAATTATCCCAAGCAGTATCCGCGTATAACTCGTGGGAATTCCATTTGTGGGTGGCGTAGGATAGTAATTTATTCCCAGAATATTTGACTAATTTAAATTATTGAATGAAATATTAATCCCAAGAAATTCTAAACATTTTAAACATTTGTCCATGCTCTTAAAAATGCAATTATACCTTTAAATATACAATTTATGCCATGATGCCATTCAAAAATCTCTTAATTCTTTGCGACAATTGCCCCCAATCACTCCAATTGTACTTTTAATTATTAATTTAATAATTAGGTATTAATTAGGTAAGCAATTTCACTTACTCTACAGTCTAGGACTCTAGATACTACTTTAAGCTAATATAATTAATTATAAATTATTACTCTGGCTTTAATTGTCTCACCCTTTAATCTTTAAAAGTTTAACTGTTTAAGTACTCAAATTTAATTGAAGGAGGAGGAGGAGGATGCCCGGAGGAAATTAAATTAAATTGGGGGGAATGTAATATAACAATTGTAAATAACAGATTAAGCTTTCAAGTGTTCTGATCTGAATTTATTAATTTAATTAATTTAGTTAATCCTCCTTGACTGACCTCCTCTTTTTCCTAGCATCGGAAGCACAATAAGTCCTCCAGAAGAATATGGCGAAAAGAACTAGATAGGATGCGTACATTGACAGAGCAAGGGTTATATTCCTGTATCCTGTAGCACAGTCATTGGCAGTCACTTTTCTGTAGAGAGCATAAAGGGTTACAGCAATCCCAAATCCCATTTGAGACATTTGGAGGAGGGTGAGGGTCTGGCAAATGCTCTTGGGGATCTTAATCTGAAGGGCTTGGGTGCTGTAGTAAGTGTACATCAACCCTGGGAAGGTCAAAAATGATATAAATCAATCTATTCGAATTTAAATTAAATTCAATCGAGCACCCACCGTGTACAAAGTAATTCATGATGATAAAGTAGAAGGAAGAAGCTTCATAAGTACCAGAAACGCACCTAAAAACACCCAGATTCAATTAGGATCTTTTTGGATCAATCTTTGAATAAAATATCACTACAAAATTTAATTAAATGTCAATATTTACCAGCAAAAAATGCAAACTGTAACATGATGGTACCTGCAAACATATAATTTAATAAATAAGCTTAAAATTCAATATTTACAAAGGATATTACGAGACAGGAGTAATAGTAGGGGTACTAACCAGTGAAGGAAAATAAGTTTGCGCTTCCGGAGTACGATGAAAAGGGTATCCCCGCTATATTACAAAAAATGATTGATTTACACGTAAATTCCTTAAATCTTTACTAATTATGAACTTACAATTCTGCAACTTTGCTGAGGATGAAAAGAAGAGCCCAGAAACTGCTTGCATATGAATGTTCCCTATTGAAAGATATATAAAATGTATTGATTATAATCATTTTCGTCAATTACTTAAGACATACCTTGACCCAAAGTCATAGCAGATGGATTTGTGAAGCCCTGATGGTTGTGACAGGATATGTGCAAACCTGGAAAAGGCATTAGGCAGCCAATTAGATTAAAACTAATTAAATTAAGCTTTCATCTTCCTACTCTGGTAGCATTCGATAGAATCCTAGGATGGAGAAAGTAGCGAGTGCCATATTCCAGCCCAGGAGAGCCTTCCTCAGGGCAAAGGGTGGTCTATTCTTCATCGTCTCTTGGAGGAGGAAGATGAGGGCCAGGTATCCTCCACTAAGCCATATACTAACCCACCAATTATCAATAAACCAACGACGCCAACCTGGCAAACTGGAAATCAGGGGTTAATAAATTGCTAGATTTCTAATAAGTATGGACTTACTCATATTTCTCAAATTCATATACGTGCATATAGCTGGGTAACATTGTAGCCTCCACTTCGGTCCATTCTTTAGCCTGGAGAAGGGTCAGGTTGGGGACAAGGGCCCCTGAAGCCATCCTAATTAGAATATAAGAACAATATAACACACAAATCACAAACCCACTCCCTATTATCCAATTAATCCTATGTCCTGACACTAATCCAAGATTCCTAGGGAGGATTGCTCTCGTAATAAGGGTCAGGGAGCCCTTGAAGAGGTCAATGGAATGAGACCAGCTCGATTCCTTGAATTAAATGTTTTTTTTTGGTATGATTAAGAGTACACCCGGTTGTTGGTGGTGTTAGTTTAGGACTGGATTTGAAGGGAGTGTGACTGGAGGTGGTTGAGCGCAAATGCCTGGATCCAGCCGAGGGTTCAGCGGCTGCCCAAACCCTTATAAAAATTATTTCCTCCTACCTATACTCGTAATAGTCTTCAATATATGATGATCGTACATGTATTAAGAGGCTGATGAGTGAGTCTAGCCGGACGATGGACAATTCCACATATGTACAATTCATTAAAAACTTGAGAACTTAAGGTAAAGGTGGAATATACTCGTATAGTACACTGTACAACTATCTGAGTAATGCTGGAGGAAAAGCGATAATAAATTATGACCCATTAACATTAGTATATCAAGTCAAAAAAAGGAGGAAATGATATATTATGTGAAATATCATTTAATACTGTAGCTCATTGTACTCAAGTCGGCAATAAGAACTCCTAAGAAGTGTGTATTGAGGGATTGTGAAAGAAAGGGGAACTTAAAAGAGTCCGGCAATTACTCCTAATGTTATTATCTTATGTAGAAGACTGTTAAGAAGTAGCCTTTTTACATGCGAGCTATTTCCTAACATTAGCAAATGAAGATGCAATAGAGCACCAAGGCCAGAATGATACGAATCTTACAATTTTTATTTAACATACCGGCATATGAGGATAGCTAGGTATAATTAACATAATTTAATAAATTGGGATTTGGCAAAGGAGTTTAAGTCGAGCCTGGACCATTTAGGATGATCATGTTCTAACTAGCAATAATTTGAAATAGTTTGCCTATGTTAAATTAAATCTATTGGGGGATATTGTATAGATAGAGTACTATTAGATAGTAGATTGGTTACTCCAATTGTAATATTACTAATTAGTACGATAATCATATTGTATCAAAAACTTTTTATCAATGCAATGTTAAATGAATCCTAATTCCTGAATCCTGACCTGTACTTGTGATAGTAATATTTAATAATTTGATAATTAGTAAGATAATTAATGAGATAAGGAGGTTTACATTTAAGGTTATGCCGTAAAAAAGTCATCCGATCCAATTGCCCATGATTCTATATTTTATCTGAGGACTAATATGCCTCATGAATCATGATTAATTGAAATTGTATGCAAATCAACCTTTTAGCTCATATATTTGAATTCCATACAACTACAAATGTCAAAATGCTTATTAAATCCTATCGGATGGATGAGTTCATTGCAATCTGCATCACAAAGAACGTCATCAGCGATATTTCCGGTTAGCTGAACTTGTGGTGCCTAATTAAAATATAATTAAAAGATTAATTCAATTTAATTTGAATTAATTAAAACTATTTCTACTTAAAGGGACCAAGTTCAAGGCTTGTCATTTGTGGCTTTCCTACATATATGTAGGTACAACGCAATTCCTCGTCCCGGAATTTCAATTATTAAATTATTCCCAACATTGCATTGATATTTGATAATTATTGGGCGGAGAATTTGTATTTTTTCTCATTCAATCCCCATTTTAAATTATCATTAAAATTGTATATCCTATTCCCAATTTCCCATACAATTAGGCGGCACAATGATAGAACCATACTTATCGTATAATATTCCTTTCGAGTCTGGGTATTGTTTACTACAATACAAAGTTACAAACTAAAGATTCAATATGAGATTTCAAGTCAATTCTTATCGGAATTCGAGCCCAATTTTTTTTTATCAATGTAAAACACATTTCTAGTATACCGTACAGTAAAATACATATCTGATCCTGATAATCTGAGCCGCTGGACAGTGGACTAATCCAGAAATTCTTTAATTTTTTCCCTTGGATTGACAAGTGTCCAGCCTGAACTCTGAATTGTACCTACGCTGTATTTGTTAAATTGAAAGTAGCATTAATTTTGTATGGGGAATTGATCGAGGAGGAGTTCCATATAATCCATATCCGATCGTATTAGTCTGTGACTTGAGTCTATGTATTAGTCCACCTCCTGGACAGTTTAACTTTAAAGTTTTATATGTTTATTGCAGTGGGTGGGACTGGGTATTGGGTATTGTGTATAATATCAGTATGATTAGGTAATGGGTTCCATTTGTGGACATATTAAAAACAAATGAATTGACTCGTGTAGGCCTTTGAGTTCTGAACTCGAGGAAATATGATAATTTATAAATGAGGATGCCAAATTGGCTTACCTTTTATTTTTTAAGATTGTCTAAATGTTAGCTCCTCATCTAATTGAAGGTATACGGCAGGTAGAGCCGAGTAAGTAAAAACCGGGGGCTCGGGTGTGGCTTCCGGTTCGCAAATCCCCACAAATGCAATTACATTGAAGACCTTAATGGATGGATTTATTTCAGATCAATTTGATTCAACTTGAACGTGAACACTGTAGAGGATTGTAGAGTATTTTGGCAGATTTGTTTTATAGTTGCTCTTCTCAAGGCACACCGAATACTAGCCAGTGTATTAGACTTAATCCTACTAGCCTAATGGGTAGAGGTGCAATGCCAAAATAATTTAAAACTGATCCTCCTGAGTCAGACACATCTGATCTACACTTTTACTATTCCATCCCTGGTCTAGCTAGCATCATGAGACATATTGCAGTGTGCCAGTGAGTAATAATAGCTCGTATTTGCAAGGGTATATATGTATATGCCGTCAATGTCTATATATATCGTAGTTAGTATGCTAAAACAGATGCGAAAAGAATCAGTGTACAGACTCGGAGTTTAATGTGCAAATGCAGCCATATACCACCACTTACACAGAGCTCTATTGAGCATTTGCTTATCTACCTACTCTATTAGACTATTACATCTAATCCTAAGCTCTGGGATGATGAATATCATCTCTGAATAAGTTATATGATTAGCTCTAGTCTATAGTTGTACATAAAAACTCAACGTCATATGAATAAACATTGGCTTTCAGTCCTCCCTGTGTTTGCATATTGCAATCCTTTTCTCATCTTACCTATCCTCAATTCCTCAACCTACAAAACTTGGAGCAGATGATCCTCAAGAGCATATTTGAATTTTATACACAAAGTAACCATTTATTGCTCACCCTAAACTATGAAATCGTCAAATTGAATGGGTAATTAAAAGTTTAAATGTGAAATATGACATTCGGAAGCTCGCAGATCTCAATCCAAGCTCGTACATAATTTAATTAATAAAGTTACTAGTAATTCATACTTCTTTGCATGTGGGGATCCTATATTTTTAATTTTTAAGCAATTTAAAGTTAATTTGCAATAATAATTAAATTAAATAGCTATTAAAATTAATTAAAATTAATTAAGGAACGGTTTCTGATTGAATTCAAGGGGGTTTAAATGGTGGTGGTTGAGGGAGCGGGAAAACGAGCGGGAAAGTGTTTTTTTAAAATAAAAAATTGACATTTCGGGGTCAACTCTGTTACTCTCGTCACTTTTGCTCATTCCTGGAGCGTGTCACATATTAATTAGTGTCACCCACAGTGTCACCTTTCCTCTAGCCACTAATTAGCCACATTTTGTGTCAAATTCCACGTTCAAAATCTCGTCAAATTCAAAAAGGGTTTTCTAACGGTCTTTATTTTTTTAAAAATGAACATTTCTCCAGATTCTAACATCTTCCTGTGACCTTTCGGGTCAGTGTCAACGCTGCCAGGTCACAACACCCTCTAGAGCAAGGTGCCTAATAAGTAGCATTGAATTATAATTAATAACAAACATTAAAATGCAGATTAAACTATTGTTACAAATGCTTAATTTCTTTCTCCATTTAAATACTCTTTTGTTACAGCCTTCCAGGTCAGTGTCACCCTCCAGGTCAAGCCTGAGTCATGTCTAATACAACAGGTGACGGGATGGAGAAGCTGGACAACAAGTCCACGGATCTCCAGATGAACAAAACTGGGAGCACCTCTGGTTCACTCTTTTCCTCGTTCCTCCTTCATGGACCACCCAAGAAAAGGAGCTCAGGGTATTTTAATTAATTATTACACGCCTAATTAGCCAATTGTATGTCTTTAAATCTACCTTATAAATCTAATTAGGTTCTCTCAATATGCGGAAAAGATGATGTCAGGAAGGGATCGAGATGACACTGGTCTAAGTCCAAACACGCTCAAAAATCTCATGAATCCATTTGGGATTCGCAGGACAAGTTCAAAAGAGGCTCTACCAGTTCCACCGACCTCGCAGCCTCCTCCTCCTGCCTCTCAGCCTTCTCTAGCTCAATCACAACCTCCTTCTTCCTCTCAGCCTCCTCAAACTCAGCCACCACCACCTCCTGTCCAAGAGCACCCTCCTCAGCAAAAGCCAATTGACCTTAATTTAAATAAACTTACAATTCAGCACCAACCTTTGACTCCAGTCCCTGAACATCGTCCACCTCCACTTGTTACATATCCCTCAGTAGCTGCTGTAGTCTCCTCATCTTCAGGAGGAGGTATAAATGATTCAAAGGCTCCTCCAATTCGAATTCCACATGAATTCCGTGCTCCTCCAGCACCTCTCCCACTCAAAGGTACACCAAGGCCAATGGCAGTTCGTCCAACTCATCAAATTCAAAATCCTATCAAATCAAAGCCTCATAAAACTCCAATCAAAGAGAAACAGCCCCACCAAAAGTCTAATAATAATAATAACAATTGGAAGTTTAGCACAGAGTTTGTTAAGGGGAGGGAGTACCTTGTTCTAAGGGTTCTGGGCAAGGGAGGATCTGGAGAAGTACTCCTTGTGATGGAGGAAGAGTCGAGGGAGCTGTTCGCCCTTAAAAAAGTGCATATTGGAGGGCTGGATAGGACCTCTTTGAATGAGACTCTTAATGAAGTTGAGTTGCTCTATACCCTGAGGGATACCGAGTTTATTATTCACATTTCGCAATGGTATGGTCATTACTCATTATAAATTTTCTAAATATAAATATGTCAATGTTTAATATTTTAAAATATATGCAGGGAGGTCGATGACAAATCAATAAAGATTCTAATGGAGTATGGCCAGTGTGATTTGGCCTCTATGATCCGGAAACAAGTTCTCTCGCTTCATATGCTCAAATTCTATTGGGAAAGAATGCTTAGAATTGTGCAGGATATTCATCAGAGAAGTAGGATGCTTTTTTATTTATTTATGGAACTTTCAATGCACTAAAAAATCTCGGGAAATTGCTAAAAGCATTTAAATGTACCAAAAATGATGAAAAAATGGGAAATTCTTGCATTTTAGAAAGAATTTTGGCTGATTTTGTCTTTTTAAATGCATTTTATAACTAATTTTGGTCATTTTAGATTGAATTCACTATTTTTGGATCATTTTTGGGCATTTTTGGTGCATTTTAGTGGGATTTCCAATGGGATTTCAGTTCATTTTGAATTAATATGTGATTTAAATGTTTATTTCTTCCGTTAGAAATCGTCCACGCGGATTTGAAGCCTGCTAATTTCGTTTGGGTGAACGGCATAATAAAATTAATTGATTTTGGGATAGCGTCTCGTCTTAAGAATGACAATACTTCAATTGCAATGCTCTGTCCAAAAGGGACTCTTAATTATGTTGCTCCTGAGATCCTTACTCCAAACGCTTTTGGAGAATCAAAAGTATACTAACAATTCAATATATTTCTTTATAATTTATTAAATTTCTATTCATTTAGATGAGTCCAAAATCCGACATTTGGTCACTTGGGGTCATTCTGTATCAAATGGCATATGGGGTCACCCCATGGCAGGACATTGGACATTCTGGGGCCAAAATGAATCAGATTTGTTCGGGTACTGTCCATTATCCTCAACTCCCACATGATCTAGCCAACTCCGGACTCGTGGAGGTCCTCCAACTATGCTTCCTCAAAAACCCAAAAGAAAGGCCCACTGCGACTGACCTACTCCTCCATCCATTCCTCACTAGTGCCACCAATAATAATAACAAATCCAAGAACCAATTATTAGCAATTTGAGCCTAAATTATTAATTCTGCCTTATTCCTATTTTTTGTAAAATATTCCTATTGAATTTGTAGATAAATTCTTTGTACACTTTTTTATTTATTTTTCATAATTTTTAAAAAGTCAAATCTGGAAGAATGAATTATTTAAAATTTAAATACGATATTGTAGGATAAATGAATTAACTTGTAAATTGGAAAAGTAATATAATCTAATATTTTATAAATAAATTGTACTAATTATAAGTAGATTCGCAAATTAAAATGTTTTTTTAAAATTCTAAATTTCTAATTAAAAGATTTTGCTTTATTTTCCATATTGAAATAGAAGACTTCCGAGTGGGACAAAGCTAAATTTAATCGAAATATCAATATTTTAATTAGAAATTGATCATTTTATTAATTAAGGGCTACCTGATCATTGTTCCATTTAATTTGAATAGCCTTCCCCACGAGGAGATGTTGAGGAAGGTTCGGGCCTGTCTCTGGCCGCCGTGGTCATTGAGGAATGGACCCGAGTAGTCATCCCTGGGGAGGACATGGTCCCTCAGAGGTTCTTTCATTGCTTTGTGGACCCTCTGATCCAATTTTGAATTAATTATATGTAATTTTAATGTAAATTGAGGATTAATTACCTGTGCTGGGTTTGATAGGGCGAATGAGATGGCAATAGCTACTAGGATAATTAGGAGGAATGTGGAGGATTGTGCCATTTTGAGAAACTGCTTGAAAATGTCAACCCTCCGAAGAGTACACCCATTTTTATCCACTCCAACTTGACCCGGATTACCCCCCGCCGGATATAAAATGTGATAATTAGCTCGATTCTTTACATGAGGACATCAAATGTGATGGGAAAAGTGTCACGCAAAGAGAGACCGTTTGAGACATCCCATTCCCCCATCCTTTTCCTTAAGGATTCCATTCACAGATGAAGCTTTTTATTGTTAAAAGTATTTGTACGAGTAATTAGCATGTACCATTTGACAAATCTATAATTAGAGGTCACACGGATTGTCCAATTTCTAAAAGTTAAAACACATTCATTCATTTGTACTTATCTGTCTAAGGCAGTACGATGTCGTATACTTTCCTCTGTCGTAGTAGTAGGTAGTACAAATGTACAATGCGCTTTAATTATACACTGATATCCTAATTCCTATTGTAATCATAAGCCATTATCCATTATATCGTATGAACATAAGCTCTATCTACCCATATTTAATCTAGGAATTTTACTTGAGTTTGCTTTCTTGAATGTACGCATTTTGTGGGCACTTTTTAATTTAAAATGATAAAAAAGACATTCCTTAATCATCCAATTCATCCAACCTAAGGCATTCACCCAATGCCCTTCAACAGACCCTCAAATTGAGACTCTCCAACTTGACTCCAATTCCCATTCATCTCTCGGGTACGCCCTACATTTCTAATTACCGAAAAATAATAGAATTCAATTAGTTCGTACTCAATTAGCTCCGAATTACAATGGGTGGTGGTGGTAGCAAGCACAAGGGTCCTCAGGATGGCATTCTAGAGTCTCCTTATACTTTAAAATCAACTGAACAATTCCAAACTGCAATCCAATGCTTCCTCGAAGGAGCCCGGAGGAATGTCCGAAAAAGGCACAATAATTGGCTGGTAAGTTTCTAATAGGGCATTTAATCATGAGCCATTATTATTAATAAAGCATTTATTAGACGAACACTGTGTCTGGAGAGACCCTGGCATTTTCCCAAGTGGATCCCATGTCAAGGGCGTTCGCAGGAGCACTTCAATCAAAGGGCTTGACATCTGGTGACTATGTCCTCTACCTTTCATCCAATGTCACGACCTTTTTCCCACTGGTCCTTGGAGTATGGCGCTCTGGAGGGATCCTCCACTCTTCATACCCTCAAGACAATAAGGAGATCCTCCTCGGACGAATAAAGGATCTTGGAATCAAGTGGGTCATTTGTGACGACCCTTCTGAGGTCAAGAAAGCTGCTGAGGAGGTCCCTTGGCCTGTCAACATCCTAGTATTTGAGAAACAAGGTCAAGAGCTACCTGAGAACGTGACCTTGATCATGGATCTCCTTGCAGGGGAGCCATCGGCCCATTTCATAGAGCATGAGGGTGACTTGGAGGATCCTATCCTCATCCTTTGCACTTCTGGCACTTCAGGCATTGTAAGTAACCCCTTATTTAATTCGAGATCGTTCCTTGAGGGCTTAATTAATGAGAAATTATATTAATTATCATAGAGCAAGGGTGCAGTATATACAAATCAAACACTTTTGGCATTTATGGAGGCTAGCATGGCGATCCCAAGCTATACAGACGCCCCTAACCTCTTCCTCCTCAAACCTACGCATATCCTAGGGCTTTTGTTTCCACTGAGGAACCTCCTTACAGGATCCTGGGCCCTTATGATGGAGGAATTGACCAAGGAGAACCTGGTCTCAGCTGTGGAGAATTACAAGCCGAGGACAGCCTTTGGATTCCCAACTTATTTGAAATGGATTGCGGAGGCTGAGGGCCTTGACAAGGGATCCCTGAAGTACCTCGCTACTGGAGGGATTGTCATTACAGAAAGTTTCAAAGACTTCATCAAAGATAAGATGCCTGAAGTCCTTGGGGTAGTCAACGGGCTCGGATTGACAGAATGTGGGTTACTTACAACGACCCTTGACCTCGGAGCGGATGAATACAAGGTCATTGAAGGAGTTCCTCCACTTTCCGTGGGAAAACTCTATCCTGGAGCGTCCCTAAAGGTCATAAATCCGGATTCTGGAGTGATTTTGGGCGAAGGAGAGACTGGAGAGCTTGTATTCAAAAGCCCTGCCATTTGCAAAGGGTACCTCAACTCCCCTCAAGAGTCTGAGGATACTTTCCGAGATGGTTGGATCCACACGGGGGATCTGGGGTACTTTGACTCTAAAGGATGGGTGTACGTCGTAGGGAGGATCAAGGAGACTTTCAAGTACCTAAATAACCATATTTCCCCTGTGGAGATTGAGGAGATCCTTGGAAGGCACTCGGCAGTTGCGGAGGCTATTGTTTTTGGGGTGGATGACCCTGAGGAGGGAGGTCAAATACCCAGGGGAGGTGTGGTACTCAAACCAGAGTCTGGGGCCGTTACTCCGGAGGATTTGATCACATTTGTGGATGGTAAATGCAATTTTAAATTAATTTGGAAGGCTCTAAATTGATTTATTTTAATTTAAGGGTTGGTCCCTTCGTACAAGAGACTTCGTGGAGGAGTTTTCATCCTGGAGGAGCTGCCAAAGGGGGCGACTGGGAAGGTGGATCGGGGGAAAGTCGAGGAAATTATTTCTGGCATGATTCAATCCAGCTCCAATTAAATATATACAAACTAAATATACATAAGTATGCTTTACCGATATATTGGCTCTATAAATTACGATTAGTTTGTATTTTGCATTTTGATATGCCTAAAGATTGTAGTATGAATGAAGGATATGCAAATTATATGTCAAGGATGGAACTTGTGATAAGCCGAGTTTGTTTGCAATAAAAATAAATCAACAAAAAGATAGCAAGTTAATTGGAGGAATTCCCGACATTATTCCAATTGAATTCGAGAGTACTTTGCAGATATTTATTCCAATTTATCATTAGTTTAATGCGTTGTCTTTTACCTATAATTACCTGTAAATTAAAGCCGGTATTACGGATAAATAGACCTATCCAGCATCACTTTTTTCCAAAAACCTTGATTTCTTTTTCGAGCTCTGTTCAAAATAATTACAAAATGACCTCAGAGGAGAAGGTACTGAAATCCAGATACCGTGACCTGACCCTAGACTACTCTTGTGGAAGTGTAGTTGAATATCTTCTCAAAGGGGCGGAAGAGAATACCAAGATTGGGAGGAAGAATTGGCTGGTATGATTAGATTTTAGCCTAATTTAATTAGCGCTAATTGGCTTTTGCATGGAAAGACTAATGGACTGACAGGGGAGAGCCTTACATTCCAGGATGTGGGACCAATGTCGAGGAAAGTGGCATGGGCCCTTCAAAATCATGGATTTCTTCAAGGGGACACTGTCCTTTATCTCACCGTGAGATTCTCTTGATTAATTGATTTTTACGAGTATTAATTCCTTTATTTTTAGTCGGATGTGGCGAGGATTTACACTATTGTGCTTGGTATTCAACTAAGATTTGGTTAAATGTCATTTTTAATGCAAATTTAATTGTATAGGCATTTGGAAATTGGGCGGAGTAGTATTCTCGTCATACCCCGATGATAAAAAAGGTGATTTTTAATTATAATTAGTCAATTTAAGCCATTTTAAATCGGGAAACTTAATTGCCTGGATTTATTAGAGATCCTAAGTATGCGTATGAAGGACGCCAAGGTCAAATGGGTAGTTTGTGACTCGAAGGGAGTGGAGCAGGTCATGGGAGCAGTGGCTGAGGTGACCTGGAAGGTCGAAGTCTTTTGTTTTGACCCTCCTGACACCGACTCCTACCCAAACCTTCACTCGGTTGACTCCCTATTCGCTCAAGAACCTCCTAAAGATTATGGTTAGTGTATTTTTTAATTACCTACCTCCCCAAAAGTGGCAAATTCCAATTTAAACCTTTATTTTTAAATTCAGAGGTGTCCAAATTGGAAGTAAGCCTAGATGACCCCATTCTTATACTATGTACCAGTGGAACTACTGGCCTAAGTACACCCTACTAATTTAATTTAATTAATTAAAGATCTTAATTACATTTAATCGGCCAGGCAAGGGAGCAATCCATACTCACCGTTCCCTCCTATCTCTGATGCACCTTACCTCCCTCATCCCATTTGTGGACAAGCCAGAATTATTCATCCTCAAATGTATTCATGTCCTCGGAATGTCATTCCCAATGAGGAATTTAAAGAGCGGAAACTGGGCCATCATGGTAAATTGAATACAAATAAAAAACTAATTGATTAATTTAAAATTTGGAACCGCAGCTTCCTCAAATTAGCAAAAAATCAATACTTGAAGCAGTGCATAAATACAAGGTATTTTCTAATATAATTGAATTGAATTAATTTTAAAAATGTCTAAAAAACGTTTAAAAAATTTTAGCCTCGACTGGCATTTGGACTTCCGCCCCATTTAAACTACCTAGTCTCATCTGATCTCGATGTCATGGCCTATGACCGCTCCTCCCTCGAGTTTATGGTCACTGGAGGTATTGTCGTCCATCAAAAATTCTTTGATGCCATCTACAAACATATACCCAGGTTTAATCGTCATTCCAAACATTATTTCCATATGTGATTTAATAAATTACAGCGTTAGAGGCATTGTAAATGGTCTTGGGATGACAGAATGTGGCGTCCTTACCACCACGGTTGACCTAGACTCGTCAGATGGCTCCTACCGAACTGTGGACAATGTCCCACCCCTTTCCGTTGGACTTCTCTACCCAAATTCTGAGCTTAAGGTCCTTGACCTCGACTCTGGAGCGACCCTCGGCCATGGACAAAAGGGGGAATTGGTTTTTAAAACACCACTATGCTCCGTGGGTTATATTAATAGGCCTGAGGAGACGAAAAAGACTTTCCAGGACGGTTGGATCCGAACTGGAGGTCATTTCATTAACAAATTATTTAAATATACTTTAATTTGACCTTAAATTAAATAGATTTCGGGTTATATGATGAGAATGGGTTTGTATTCATCGTGGATCGGATTAAAGAAACGTTTCTTTACGATGGACATAGGGTTTGACCATTAATTACAGCCTTCTAATTGACTACCATCCAATTATATGCATAGGTATCTCCATCAGAGCTTGAGGAAGTCATTTCTGACCATCCTGCAGTCCTTGAATGCTCTGTATTTGGTGTGCCTGACCCCAAATCCAAAAAAAATACAATTCCAAGAGCTGGTGTGAGCCTTAGGGAGGGCGTTTCGGCCTCTGCTGAGGAAATACAGCGTTTTGTTAATGGTAATTTTAATTAAAATTCATTAAAAAGTGCTAAAATAATGAGAATGGACGATTAGATCGCGTTGAGAGCTTTATGGAGTTGAGGGGAGGAGTTTTCATCCTTCCGGCTCCACTCCCCCGTGGGGATACGGGGAAGATATCCAGAATTACCATTGCATCTATTATTGAGAAGAAACAAAAAGGTGGAAAATGACCAGAGAATTGTCTTTATTTAACTTATAGGTAATTGAATAAATTGAAATGTAATCAATCGATTCCTATCAATCATTCATATTCCATTCGTAATTTGTAATTTGTATTCCTTATGAACTTGCGA
>JAAZTK010000102.1:0-30844 GCA_036507255.1 Megalothorax incertus | reverse complement strand
ACTATAATTTATCCAATAATCCCCCCAAAACTAATCCCAAGGCCCACATTTGGCTGGGGGGAATTTCCAGGTGGGATTTCATCAAAAATAAATGTAGCTCCTTCTTCTCGAGAGAGAAACCTAATGGGAAATCCAAGTTCCAACTGCCACCTCATCACCTCACCTCGTCTCATCATATATTCACCTTATTTTATTTACAAAGACCAACTTTTCACCTATTTCTACTCACAGTCACTACAAAATAAAATACAAAAACACAGGTGGAACAAATGTAGGTCGCACATCGATCCAAAAAAGGGTTTTCTTCATCTGTCTTCACTTCTTCAATAAACCATCATCCTCATTCTTTTGAAATGGCTTCTTTCCTAATCCTAATAATCTTCCTAAATTCCTTTCTCTCCTCCGGAAAAAAAATTCCTCCCACAAATGGAAATTCCTACACACAATAAGTTCAATTCCCCGTAAAATAACCAACTCAAAATTTTATCTTTTAATCCGATCCGAAGCTCTTTTATTCAACCGTATAAAAGAATCATTATATCCTCCTCAAATTCATCATTTCCAATCCTTTTCATCCCAATTTCTTTATTAATCCTTATTTCTTCTTCGATTCTAATCCTGCCTCCACGACTCTAATCGCATTACGACTCATAAGAAGTTTTCCCAGTCTTAATCCTTTATGACATTTACACTTAAATATTAAATGTATCACATCTTCCCCAAACTAAATTTCACTTGAATATTGTATAAATAATTAATGCAGCATCTCCTATGCAGTAATATGTCGTACAAGACAAAATATTACAAGGTCAGCACGTGTACATATGCAAATCCCCAAAAATTATATCCGACTCTAGAGACTTGTTACTAAAATTTCACAAACTGGCAAAACTCATCATATATTTACAGCACAAGTATCAGTATGTCTGTGCCGTTTGCCATTTTACATTAGTCTGGAATCCACCCTTGCTTTAAAATAACTCTCTAAAATATAGTCCCATCTTTTGAAGCACATCTCCGTTTACTTTTGTATATAATGTATGTAGGCATAAAGAACTCTCATTTATTCAGTGCTTATTTTATTCCCTCCCCCCTACTCTCCGCCAAACTCATTCCGGGAAATGACCCAATTCCATCAGCATTTATTTCAAGTGTTTCCCCCCAACCATCCATAGCCCCGTATACAATAATAATATTATTTTCAAACTTCCAAATGACACCATTCCTAATTCTTCCTGGCACATAATCTTCCCCACCTTCTCGAGCAGAAAGGGTTCCTCCTCCTCCTCCTCCAAATCCTCTCTGACCACAAATAGCCTCGCATCCAATTAGGCTTGAAAGCCTTCATCTTATAAAGTAACCTCAAAACCCAATTTCCAAAAGATTCAAGACTTTCACCACACTTTGCTTTCTTCCCCGTGTCTTTCAAAAACACGGGGCTGTGTCAATACACAACAAATTGATTTATGGACCAAACCAGACTATATTTTCAAGGAGGTAAAAGTGGTGAAGATGAGCATGGGGGAAATATTATCAAGACTTTCCCGCTGAGGAAAAAAAATACTTATTGACTTTCCCCGTTGGCGGCGGGTGAAAGAAGCTCCAACTTGAAACTTTACTGTAACTTTCTCCAGTATTTTCGGAGAAGAAAGAAAAAGCTAATCCCCTGAATATGGATTATCATTTATGACCCGATTTCCTCCGCTTCCTCCTCACCACCGCCACCAAAGATGCATCTGCTTTTTCTCAGACTTTCTCTTTTTTTAGACTCATCTCAAGACACTTTTTATGCCATTATTTACGAGCACAGACCGCTACATATAATCTGTAGTGGGCTCGACTCGAATCCTCTACGTCAATCTAACGGTGGGAGTCTTTTTCTAGATGGATGAACCGCATAATATTTGAACTAACATGGCGAACTTAATAGCCAATATCCTCCCGGAGAAAATACAGAGTAAATAGATCCCCCAAAAACCTTTTGGTTTTGAAAGTATTTTGCATATGAATCCTCACATGTTTATTTATTCATAGCTCGATGGCGGCCAAGCTTTCACTTTTTGAAATCCCCCAAAGGGATTTTGTTCAGTGACTGAATGCCTGAATTGAAAGGCGGGGAACGCTCGAGGGGGGATTTAAGGTCCAAATGTTGCGAGACTTTAGAACTAGCTTTAAAGAATAAAATAAAGGGGTCAAAGGTCAATGACTTTAGGGGAAAGCAAGCCAAGTTATAATACCTACTTTCAAAGGTCTTTGCCGTCTTTTGGCATTCCTCAACATTCCCATTTAATTTCAAACTTGTAATAATAAGGGGAATTCAGAGAGCATAAGTTTGTCGGAATAATGCCAAGAGTTAAGCGTTCCCAAATGGCTCGATTCGGGAGGATTTATGAGTGGAGGGACATCAAATTGAAAGCCCTTTCCCCTTAATAAATAACCAATTACCTCAGGGGGAAAGTTAATACAAAATTCAACCCTTTTTAATTAAAATCACCTCATTTGGATCACAATGTAGATATATGTTCCAATTCAAATAAAGAAAAACAAGACGAGTAATCCATTCTAGGCACTCTTATAAAAGCTATAAATAAATAGTTCTAACCCGGTTCATTTCCGGTGCTTCCTCGACCATCTCCGCCTCTGTCCCGCCTCCTCCCCTCCCCCTCCTCTTCCTCTGAAGGACTCCTTACAGTCTGAATTGATGGAACAGCCTTTTTCTTTAGTGCAGAAGCCCGAGGTTTTTTAGGTGCCTCTTCAATTTTAATTTCACTCTCACTTTTGCTTTCTCCACCATTGTTTTTACTAGTACTACTAGTACTTTTACTAGCACTCCCTAACTCAGACGAGCAACACTGTTCAGAGCCATTAGTGCCACCACCAGCAGGTCCACTACCACTACCACCACCATTCCCTCCTAAATAGTTTGTCATTGATGTATAAGTCTCAGTGGATGCTAGCCGAGGCCGACCCCCAGTATAAAAGTCTCTCTCTTGAGAGTATGGCCCCTTCGCTCCCAGTATAGCTAGCACCGCTAAGGTAGCCCTGGACAGGTGTCTGTCCCGAGAGAGGTGAGAAAGCTCCGAGTGTGAAAGACGACTTGAGGGAGTCAGACATCAGTGACCTTTCCAGTGAGACCAGGTCAGAGCAGTCCCAATAAGCCTCGCTACCAAGCATCGAGTCTCCCGAAAGTACGGAATTGACGAGGAGTGCTGGAGGGGACGCGGAAGTGGCCAAATATCCAGAGGCACTTCCAATGCTACTGCTCCCACCCTGCGTAGGGTCACCATTTCCATTCCTCGAACCCGAGGTCGACCGACCGTTGTTGTAGGACATTTCATTCAATTTCTCCTCAAGGGCCTTCCTTCATGTTCATTCTTTGTTCCTCCTCACCTCCATCACACCCACCTCCTCAACATAAAAATGTACTCATTTCTTTGATGATAGCTTTCCACACGTTGTAACCTCAACGCTTTCACCGCTGGACACAATCCGAAGGACCTCTCATATTTACAATTAGCACCAAGAATTAAAAGGATGGCGAATCCACTTCAACTAACACGGTATTCACAATGCAATGAGCATGCATAAATCCATTCAGGAGGTCTCTATATCGGGACATTAAAAAGCACAAGAGGTTAATCTCTCAATCGATTCGAGATTGAAAATAAAAATCAATAAATGAGCCAGAAATTTATTGATTCATTCATAGGTCTTTCCGAACCAAAGGTCCAAAATAGTCCCCAAATATTGTACAGTAGAACTGGCAAAAGTCAATATTTTAAAGAATTGAGAGCTCTTAATTGGCGTTCAACGGCGGAACCGGTTAAAATTTGCATTTAAAGCAAAATTCATATTGATTTGACCAAGTTAAGGGTATATATTTGCACAAGTTAAGGCAAGAGTTTCCTACAATTGTTGATAATTGGGCCAATTCAGCGCACAAGTTGTAATTTATTGTGAATTTATTTTGTATATTCGCATATTGGTGGTGTATTTATATTACGAGTATACCTAATGGTCACCTTGTACACCCATTATAAACACTAACGGCCGCGATAGTTTGATAAGTGATTCAATCACAAGTCACGCGAGAGCAATTAACGATCACAACCCTTTCAATTTTAAGCCTGTATATTGACCATTCTCGAGTAAGAATTTAGGCGAGTTTAACCACGATTTCGTAGGATTTGTAGAAGAGAAAGCACCATAATAAACACCTTAATCCCGAGCTTCTTTATTATCAGGATTACTTATCAATCAGTTATCACAAGGGGATTTGATGTGACGTCAGCACAGCTGTCTCACAAAAAATACAGGTATTGTATTGGGTGTAGTAGTATGTGGCAAGTGTTTCACAGTCGAACCCAAAAACCCGGATTCAAACAGATGATCTGGAGGTTGAATTTCAAGAGAGATTTTGGGAGAAACACGAGGTCGGGGGAGTACATTGCGGTATTATCCATCAGGTCGGAGGGGGGTTCTTCGGAGAGTGTCGAGTCTTGCGCGGGAAGGGGAATCTCGGATCCTCGATATATCCAGCAGGACCACATTGATCGGGGTCCCCTTTTGGCAATCTGCTTTTTCCTCCGTTTGGGATACACAAGATTCCTCTTTAGAGGACCTACGACGGTATGTATCAGTTGCGAGTTGCTTCTATCGTATCGCAGTAGTATGATATATAGAGTGAAAGAAAGTTTTAAAATAATCCGATCTTTATCTTGAATTTATTAAAAAACTCCCATTACTTTTCACCTTTTTATAAAAGCTAATATTCAAGAGGAGCCTTGTAATCAAAATCAAGTTTTGATATTAAAACTTTTGCATTTGACATTTGAAAGGACATTGAAATGAAATGAAATATGATAGAATTGGGTCAAAAACTAAAAGTTTATATTCTGACTTTCACTCGCTTTCTAAATCCTTCTCCAAACAAACAACTTAATTAAAATCCGATAAAGACCTGCATAATATCGTAATATATTCAAATGAATACCAGATTCATTTCCTGAACCTATACCCGGGCCATTAGGCGAGTACCTACTATTTCCAATATACAATACTATTAGGTACTACTATCGTACAATACATAGTATTAGGTAGTTGAATATCATTATATCAGCCCCAGGAATTTGGATCAAAAAAGTAAACTTGTCCAATCAGGACGCTGAAGTTTGTGCCTTGCAACAAAGTAGCAAATAAGCAAAAGTGAACCAAAGTCATAAATTCTTATAAGCTACTTTTTTCGGGCCTTTTTTATGGATAATTCCCTCGTTAAGACTTTGTGCGGGTAGAGCGGGTAGAGTTCTCGTAGAGTCAGATAGAAAGTGGAAAAGTCATCCTCCAAAGTTTGGGGGAACAAAAGAGACATAAGGGGAAGTGGGCCACAAAAAAGAGGGGAAAGAATTCTCGCCGAGTAATTAGAATTAGAATTCTTAATTGAGAGAGGAGGAAGCGGGGAGGAGGGAAAGAACGGAAGTGCTTTTGGAAAGAGGAGTTGAGCCGAGTAGAGGACCTTACACTACTACTTTTGGGGTGACAGCTGCGCGCATCAAAGATTTACAGATCTCGCAGCCATCTCCAGGCAGAGTTCCCCTTTACTTTGGTGGCTAGACTTTTATAACAATGTAAAACTCGTTTGAAAATGAGATTGGAAAAGTCTTATTTTTTTATATAAAAATTGAAATAAAAGCTAAAGGGTACAATTTGGAAAGAATAACGAAAGACAGAACCAGAGTCAGCCAATTTTATGGTTTAAAAAACTTTTTCTTTTTTTCTTTTTTTAAATTCAATTTTTTCTCACGATCCAATTCTTCAGAATTACACTGAACAATGAATACAAAGCTACAGACTACTTACACAGGCACTCATAGACTTTGAGCTATTCACAATGACTACATTCTCGGAAAGGATTCTTAAAGGTGAACCACGATTGAATTTTTATAAAAGGCTTCAAAAACAAAAGGACCCAACTTATTTATGTAGTATGTACGAGAACGAGTACTTTTACAACCTGCCAAATGTTATTTGCACTAGCTTCCCTTTTATGAGAATGAGAAATAATTCTTTTTTACATTGCAATCCTAGTTTTCCCCCTGCTGGTGGAGAAAGCACTCGCTCAACTTTTTTTTCTGATCATAAAACTCAAATATATGAGCTTATATGCAATAGCCTACTGAAGGCAAGTGAAAGTAGTAAAAATAAATAGGTAGAACAAGGAATGGGCGAGAAAAAGGTTCCGTAAAAAATGGCAAAGGGAAAGTCGAAGAACATGGGCATAAAACCATAAAAATTCTTGATAAATTGCTACACGTAAAATTGGTAAATTGAGAGGTATCGTAGTACTTTTGTATCGTAAAATATTAGTAGGACTAGGTACTTGTTCCAATCAAGCCGCCAAAAGAGCATTTGCTTTTAAGTAGCTTTGAATAGATCCATTTGAAAAAACAAATTACAAAGAAACAACTCAATTAGGTAGGACCAAAATAAACCTATTAATTAATGATTGGCCATTTGTAAGGTTGATGTAATTACTTCCTAAACAATGGCCAATAGCTATATAGCAAAAGTTTCAAATATCTATAATTCTTGTGCTTGTAAGACACAATCGAGAAGGAAATGGGATAGAGTTAAAGACTGTAATTATATTGATTGGTTAAAAAGTCTAGAGTTTTTGAGGTTAACCCCGTCTGTCCAGTGCCCTTTAATTCCACGGTTTGATTTGGTAGTAAATGGAAATAATAGTTATTAGAGAAAAAACATGTGTGCTTTTATGAGAAGATATAGATTAGATATGCACAATATATGTGGGTAGGTAGAAAGAAATCGGATTTCGGGCACGATAAAAACCTCCGTCAATTTCCATATATTATTGATTGAACTTTGAGCCATTTGGTCAATCGGATACGGAATTCCCGATAAAACTTTCCGCGAGACTTGGGAAGAATTGTAAGGAGGTAGTACAATCGATGAATGAGGGCTAGGCGAGTCTCTCCTCCAAAAAAGGTTTAAAAATAAAATATAGGAAATGACATGTATAGGGAAATGATACAAAAAACCATAATTAATTGCCCATTGAATATATTGGATAAATAAATGAAGTCTGTAGTAAATTCAAATAAAAGAAATGGACAAGCTATCTTTCAGAATGTGCATTTGCGAAATGTCATTACAATAAAGATGACAAATATTGACATGAAAGAGCCTTGATTAAATGGTAGCTTGCAACCTTTTCAATGGATTGAATTGGTGTCCGTGTCAGATTGGAATAATCATAAAAATTGATGACCTATTCTTAAATATTGGTAAATTGTATTAAAATGGGGGAACACTTACCGTTATTTCCGGTTGTATCGTGGTTTTTTGGGGTGTCAGCCTGATCACCGCCCTCAAAGGAAGGCACTCTTGAGGACAACTTTTTTGATTCATCTTGTGGGGGTTGAACTCCGATTGCATCCTCCGAGAGAACTGTCACTCGAAACCGAGAACTGGAGGAACCCGTAGGGGAAGTGAAGGAAGTATCAATGTTTGATTTTGAGTCGGACATGACTTTTTAATTGCATTCCAGAATGTCATCCAATTTTAATTAATTAATTTGTAAACAAAGTGGGTTGGTTAATACTTAAAACTTAACACGGTCACTCGGTCAATGATAGGCATTCACAATCTATTAAAAACAAAAAAAATATATTGATTAGAAATGTTCAAATTGCTGGTAAAATGTCCAAAATGATCCAAATAATTAATTATATTCCAATTAAGCTAATTAAGCAATATTTATAGACCGGAAGTCACCGGGTTTGTCATAAGAAATTAAGAATTTTGAACAACAAGTGTCTCGAAAACGTTTCGGTTTAAAAATTAATTGCAAACAAATTCAAAAATACGTATTTTAATACAATGTTACTTACAATGTTTTCACAGGCTGTCTTTAATAATGGCACTTTTTCAATGTCAGGGGATGTCGAGGCAGGTCATGTCATGTCACTCCGTTTAAAGACGAACTTGGTCATTTGTTTTGCAGTTTTCGCACGCCAACGTACAAAATTTAGTCCCTCGTCTCATTTCGGCCGCCCTCTAGTTTGAGCCGGCGTTGAGTCAATGCTGAACATTTCGAACACCTTTCAAAAATTTTGGATTATTTTTGGCAATTAATTTTGGTAAGTATTGATTTTAATTAGCTATTAAAATTATTTAAGAACCTGTAGAATTAATTAGTATAATTAGTATAGAGGCCCAAAACCCCCACTTTAACCGGCTTCGTTTATTAATTTAAATGAATTTCTCGTTAATTTTTACTATTTCTTAAATTTCAGAATTGAGAATTCCAACCAAAATGACAGATGGAAAGATGATGAGCGGTCGGTGGGCTGATGATGTTGACGATGATGAAGAGGAGATTGACATCACCCCTCAGGAGACCCGGGGGAAAGAGGGGGAGCGGATTGTCACTGAAGTTCGGGTCGATCCCGACACGGGGAAAAAGAGCAAGCTTGTCCGTGTATTTAAATCCGAAAAAAGGCTATGTAAGTTGCTCATAATCATTAAAAATGTTAATTGAAATGCTAATTAATTATTAAAAACTATATTAGTGTCAAAAGGAGTTATTGAGCGAAAGAATTGGCCAAAATTCGGACAATCTGCGAGGGATCCTCCAGGCCCAAATTCAGCTACAACTTTAATGGCTGATGAGGTCTTGGTGCAATTCCTTACTGGCAAAGACGAGATTCCAGGTTTGTATATTAAAATTAGCTTAATAATTAATTGTGTATTTATTTTTTTACAATGTTTCAGAGGAGCCAATCTTTCCAAAAATGGAAGGAACAAACTTGCTCCGTTGCAGATACTGTCAGGATAACCACTTTAGTGGTAAGTGATTGTTAATTAATTCTATTTAAAAATAGAAAAAGATAATTAATAATAATTACATTTGAAATTCAACAGCAAAGTGTCCCTACAAAGATTCTGGTGTACCTCCAGAACTTATGCTTGGAAAAACAAATCTACTGAACGATGATAAGGGTATGAAGATTCAAGATTCTGAAAACAAGCCTGGAATCTTTGTACCTCCAGCCCTGAGACAAGGAGGGAATCGTAGAGGTTTGTTATCCCTATTAATAAACATAAAAGGGCTCAAATTCATTTACCGAAACAGGAGAGACGATGGGAGGTGCAAACCGTAAGGATGATGCCACCATCCGTGTCTCCAACCTTCCAGAGTCCATGTCCGAAACGGATATGCAAGAATTATGCAACCCCTTTGGAAAAATCGACCGAATCTTTCTTGCAAAGGATCGAACCACTGGTGTATGCAAAGGATTTGCTTTTGTCACCTATCAGACAAAGGAGACGGCTGCAAGAGCGTTAAGAGCTCTCAACGGTTACGGCTACGACCATCTTATCCTCAATGTAGAGTGGAGCAAACCTGCTGCTTCTTAATTAAAAAACTAATCCTAAGTACATTACTATTTGAATTTCATTTAAAATACATTTCGTTTTTAAAATAAGAATTGTCCATATTGATTCACAGCAGAATTTTTAAATTAAAATTGAAAGAATTTATTCGAAATGTAACTGTATCCAAATATCTATGTATTGATTTTTATGATAGATTTTTTTAACAAGTGCCTATTGAATTAGAAGTGAAGGAAGAGCTTCAGACTTTTTAAAATCAAGCTAACTTCGGAAGAGAAGAATTTTTGAAGCTGTAGATGCCCCAACCAGGTTGCAAAATTGCTGGATTTCTTCCATATCCTCTTCTCCGTTCTTACTTTTATACTGATCATACGAGCAGATGGTTCTTCTATTCATTATAAGCACCTAAATAGTTCAATTTTACAGATTTCAAATTAATATTAATATTGTTACATTACAAGTAAATGCAATACCTTTGAAATATCCTCATTCTTGGGAGTTTCTAGAGTCGTGGAAGACTCCAATCTACAGTATTTGGTAGTGTCCAGCCTCTGCCGTAGATTAGAATCGAGGAGATGCCAAGTGTAAGTCTCTGGGCATAGGAGAAATGACGGATAGAATTGTCCTTTGTACCTTTTTACATTTTTTAAAAATTAAGTTTTTTTAAAAGAAAAATAGGTTACTTTTTATTTTTAAAGATTTGAATACCTCATCTTCTTACAGCTATGAATGTAAAATCCCAGATAATAATGCTGTATATTCGGATGCGTACTATTCAAATGGCGTACAAAGGATATCTCCCGCAAAGCACCATAAGTGCCCAGAGTTAGAGAATGATAGTCAGGATCATAAAAGAAATAGACTGAGGAGACGCATTTTGAAAGAACATCAATCACTCCAACGGCGATTAGCTTGGAGTCTATCCAGTATTGTTGATGGTATGAACCGTAGACGTCTTCAGCCTTGAAAAATAATGTTATAAATTATGTTGGATTAAAAATTATTGCTTACTATGAGAGGAGAATCAACGAGGAACCTTCGGAACTGCCTCGAAGTGCACTCATCCTCTTCATCTTCATGAATTAGCATCTGATACTTTTTGTAGAGATTGTATTCTGCTTCAAAGGTAAGTTCAAATTCCGCAGAGTCCACCAGAACATGTTTGATGTCCATTTTGACCTTATCAGAGGGTTGTGGGCGAAGGATAAAGTCTTCTAGGGACTTTTTTCCAGTTTGAACTTGTTTCTTTTGCAATTCTTCACCTCTTGCTTGTAGTTTAGCCCTCTTTCTCTCAATTCTGAGCTCCTTGGCCTTCCTAGGCTTGCTTTCAGAGGTTATGTGGATTTCTTTAGTTGCTTCCGGTGGTGATTTTATTTGAACAGCCTCTGGAGCCTTTTGGGAGGTTTGTTTTTCTTCTTCTTTGGATATTGGATTAGGTTTTGAAGAGTTCGATGGCTGGAGATCGCTCTGAAGTGCTCTCCCTTCTTTTCGAGGTAAATCTGTGACATCCTCTCTTCCGTCAGGTTCATCATCCTCTGCCGGAAGTGACATTTTATCTTCCTCGGGCCTCTCTCCTCGTTTTTTCAGGAGCCCTGACTGGAGGTAAGCGTTGAATCTTTTCATAACCTTTTTCTGTGAAGTGCTCAGACTAAATTCAATGGCTTTTTGGCTAATTGGGTACATTGGACAGCAGATGATGTTATTTGTAGGTTTATAAATGTACTTTCCTAAAGATTAATAACTTGTGAATCCAATTTTAAATATAAACATCAAATATCTCAATACCTGACCTCCTCCACCCACGATCTATTAGATTTTGATACACCTCAGCCGTCATTTGATGAGCCCACATTCCTAGAATATTAACATCTCCCGGCTTTAAGATTTGAATACATATTTACATTAATTGTAATTATCTTACCTCGAGAGTAATTGGTGTCCGTTTGTTTGCAATACCCGCATTTGTAGGCTTCGTGGTCCGAGAAATACTGCAAAAAAAATCGCTTTTAATTTAAAGGTAGCAATAAATTCTGTGCTTATGACCCAATTAAAATAAACATTGATTTAAAATGCTAATTAAAAACCTAATTTATTAGTACCTCAACGATGGTCTGACTTTCCATTATCACTTTTTCACAATAAATCTCAGGATTCCTTAAACTTCAGAATGCCAACAACATCGACAGAATGTCTAATGTAATTAGGGCTGGCTGCTGTCGATGACTCAGTAATAATACAATATTATGGCAGAAACGAGAGGATTTTAATTGAATATATTGAATTAATTAAAATTAAAATTAAAATTATTTCAAAGAATTTTACAAGTGCCAAAACAGACACAATTTAGCCTATCTATTCAACATGGACCGTTCCGAAGATTCCGAGTAGCGTTTGAATTTTTGAAATTGACTTGATTTATTAGAATATTCATAAAAATATTTTTTTATTACAAAAAGAATTGTCAAATCAAATCAAAACTGACTAGGACTAATTATGGATGCTACCTATATAAGATGTATAAAATATAAATAGCCTAAAGGTTTTGTAGTAGTTTACAAATTGAATGATTAGTGTTAAACTGATTAGTAAATATTTAGGGTTCAACGCAAGAGATTCATCCGAGGATTATCCTTTTTACTTTTGACTAATATTTTTTCTTTTACAGATATATCCTTTTGTAGAGACTTGAGGGCTTTCCCTTGAGTTTTCAAGTGTCTTCGAACGCGTGTCAACTCCCCCAAGATTGACTTGCAATTGCTACTTGAGATGTAATCTGACGAGGCTTTGGATTCTTCATCCCTCGAAGTAGATGATGGTGCTCCTATTAAATCTAGCATTTTTCTTACACCTTGCTCCAGTTCTAAAATACAAAAACAATAAGGATTTAATGAATAATATCGAGTATCAAGAGGATCTTACTTGACCAAGATTCAAAATGCTCTTCCACTAAGCTCAGATCAAAGAGTTTCGACTTTTTCTCAACACACTCAAGGTCATCCTCCTCCTCATGCAATTCGAGCACCTCCTCCTCATCTGTCGTAGAGGTTTCTGATACCTCTTTAACATCTTTAGACTCTTTAGAATCCTTGAAATCTTTGCTCTCGGTAGTCGAAACAATCGGAACTTTGAGTATTTGCTCAGATTGGTCTGAAATACCATTAAAAAATGTATTAAAATAATGAATACATGTCATTAGGAAATGTAGATTGAACCTTGTTTCAAGGCACCCCCAATCTCACCCTCGTACAAGTATCTCGGAATATATTTCGGATAGGAGATTACTGGAATTGACTTTTCCGAACTTCCAGCCTCTTCAGTCTTAACTTTTTCAGGGAGCGTCCCTTCTTGACATTTATTTTTGCTTTTTCTAGGCCATTTGCCACTTCCCTTCAATACAGGTCCTAGCACCTTCGATAGATTGGACACCTTCTCCCAAGGCTTCCTTTTCCGTGAGCTAAGATATGGCTTCCTCTTCTCCCGAAGCATCTTTTCAGCTAATTGAAACCTCCACATCTTCTCCCGCTCTAAAAAAAGATTAACATGAGCTTATTATTTGATTTTTTTATTAATTCAATTAAATTACTGTATTTTTCAGTCCTGGAAGCCACTCTCAGGCCTAGCACATCTAAAAAAGCCGCCTCCTCGGGATTGATTTGCGTGGATTTGGGGTCATTTAGAGCTACTCTCACAATCTCCTTGTCTAAGCCGCTCTTTGGATCTGAGTCTGGTGGTGAATTTGGTCTAATTCGAAGAGGCGGTAGTGTGTTCTTCTCGTAACGCCTTGTCAAAATTTCTAGCTCCATTTCTAAACCAAAAATGAATTAATTATACATTTTAACATCACATTTATATTCAAATCTTTACTCACCAGAATTCACCTCCTTTGTAATCAGCCCATAATTTTCAAATAGAAAGATTTGCTTCTCTTCCTCCACTTTCCCCTCAGCCCACCTTTTCTCCTCCTCCTCCTGCTTGACTTTATTTAGGATTTGCTTGACCTTCTCCCTCTCCTCAGGGTCATTCTCAACCTCTATCTTGGCCTTTTCTTGAGTTTCCACATCAAAATCAGTAGAAACTGAAGAGGGCTCATCAAATTTCAATTCCAACAGATTCTCTGGTTCCAAATCTGACTCGGAGGAGGTGCTCATCTTTTTAAACTTTTTTGCAGGTACTATTTGAGTTGGGGGATTTGGTACTATCACTGAATCTCTTCCTCCTGATATCTCTGGATCATCTTGAAATACATTTCCCCCTTGCGAATCTTTTGATTTGGTATCATCCTCTTTCTCATTTGGGAATTCGCAAAGTTCTGCGATTGAGAAATTTGTGGACAGACGCTTTGCTTTCTTTGGTGGTGGACCAACACTCTCCTCAGATCTTGGAGGAAGTCTCAGATCAATAACTTGTCCAGCTTTACTCGGAGAAACATCATTTGGGGTAACATCTTTGGCCAAATCAATTTGAACAGGGCTTTTAGACTTTGGAGAACCCTCCGAAGATGCTTTATTTTTCCTCTCATGTGACTTGCTATAGTCCAACTTCCATTGAAGCTTCTTTGGGACAAGTCCATGAGTTTTTTTGATTCCCTTTTTTGAACTCTCTGTAGTTTGACCCTGTTTTCCCTTTGTAGCGTCATTTATTGGAGTTCCAGAACGATTTGTAGGCGTAATTTGAGGTGAAATTAGAGTTGATTGATTTGTCGATGCATTTGGATGATGGTCGACTAGTATAATTTCTTTTGCATGTCCAGATTTGACACGTTCGGAAGGTTGACTCGATCCCTCCCGAGATCTATGCTTTGGAGAGCGGCTGGATGATGCAGAAAGTGAAACGGTATGGACCCTTTGGAATGGCGCTGCTGGTGATTTTGGCGAACCCTTTTGATTGGATTTCACGTCAGATTTATGCGAATGCGATGGACTGATACTTTTTGAGGTTGAGCTTCGGTTTGGCAAGAGGCTGGGCTCAGAATTTCGGCGGAAATGTTCAGGTGCGGGAGAGAGTGAGGACCTCGCCGCCGAGGGATGGTGAGAAGGAGGTGGAGAATGATAAGGAAATGGGTATATGAAGCCGGAGGATGAAGTAGGTTGTTGTAAAAGAGGTAGGGCATGTCCATGAGCTGCCCCAGAATAAATATCAGCCAGATTTTGCCTGAAAACACGGTAAATGGTACAATAAAATCAAATAAATTTTCAAAATTCTTACTGTGCGGAATTCATAAAAGATTGATATCGAATGAGGTCGGAAGAGAGTGGAAATGGTGCCAACCACGGCCAGTGTTGATTTCCAGGACCTCCAAAAGCTTGAGATGAATGTGCATCCATTGGATGAGGTGATGTTGAGGATTCTGCTGTTGTAACCGGAATATTATAATGGTGATGACGCGGTGAGGAAGACCCTGAATCCGAGTTATTTGAACCCCTTCGCTGTTCCTGAGTGGAACCATGACCTGGAGGAACCCAAGAGAATTGTGTGCCAAAAGATGAGGTTGGTGCAGCCTGGGGTGGAGCAAAAATCACTCCAGATGAATGAGGGTGGCTTTGAGCATGACCTTGATGGGCGAGCATAGGGTGAGGTAGTCGTGTTACTTGAGGGCTATGGTCCATTTTTGGGTAACCAAATGAATCTTTCCGAAAGGACATTGGAGCCACTGCAACCACCGGAGGGTGACTTGAGGGGGAGCCAGCGGGGGAGAGTTTTCTTTGAGGTGGGGAATGCGGTACACCATGAGCGGATGACACTGATTTTACATGGTGTTCCCCAAAACTAGTCTCTAAATTCTTCCTGACTTTGATTGCCGCTGAATGTGATATAAAATCCGATGGCTCTGTAGGAGGACATCGTGGTAGTTGCGTTTCACCGCTAGGGAGTCGTGCAACGGTCGCTTCAACGGAATCTTCGGGAGGAGGAGGCCTTGCCATCCAATTGAAATGTCTTTTATCAACTGGGAGCCCCCAACGGTCATATTCAGCGCTCTTTTTTGTAAGTAGAAAGAATACAAATTGTCAAAATTGGCCCAAGATCGAAATTACAAATAAAGTGTGTTTTGCCCACTTGAGCCCAGAGGGTTTCAGAGCAGTCCAAACAAACTACAGCCAAAGGATTGTTCCCCAATGTCAGGCTCCCGGGCTGCCGTGATTTGGCCAGGAATGGAAATTCCTAGATTTTTATAGGAGAAATCTCTTAAGAATGCTCATGATTTTTAATGAAAAAAATTACTTGAAATGGAAGCGCTCTAACCCTCTTCCGGTATGTAACCACCCCACAAACAGCACAACAAAATTTACAGGTTGAATATTTCCGAGCTGTAGGCGGAATTGGAGTACCACTTTTGGCGGATTCCAATTCATAAATATTCCATTGGTATTCCTAATCAAAATATATGTAAAATTAACTTTACAATCTCGAAATTATGATAATTGAAAATACCAGCGCTGCATGACAAAATGCACAAAGAAATGTCGATGCATCCTCCTTAATGATGGCCCCTTGAGGGGGGTTTAGGGTCAAGAGAAATGGAAAATAAGGGGAGCCAGAATCGGATGGTCGACTGTGACATCGTTGAGCCCATTCACGACTCTATAAATCAATTTAGATCATTTTAGAAAAAATTTTTAATTAAAAAATTTAGATCTGGTCCAATTACCGATGGCATAGAACAAGTATAGCAAATAATGGTGAGGGGTTCACCGGAAGTTGACAAAGAATGGTTTGGCTTCATAAGGGAGAGATTCATATCTGATAGAAATTTTCCTCAGGATCAAATAAATGACTTAAAATTTTAATTTGACTATTCACAATATTCAGATATTTCAGATTGTCCAGGACTCCAGGGCTAAAGCCTTTTAGATTCTCCAGTAACCCTTTCAAAGGGACACATAAAATCCTTAAAGCGAATCTTTGCCATTTTTCACTTGTATCAGCTGAAGAGGAAAAGGAATAATAATATATAGTTCTGGAAAGAAGGTATAAGTACGACAAATTGGTCAGTTTAGATCTACACTTTAATTGTAGGGGTCAATTAAGAGAACGTTGTTTATTTCGATTGATATATTTATATCACTTTACACCTATTCTTTTAATGACAATTCCCTCCAGGTTTAAAAATGTAAATTCTCTTTTAAATTTTAAAGCCAATGTGCACTCAAAGACTCGGAGAGCTCTGAGAGATTACTCTGCGCGAGGAGGCTATAGTAGTACACCCACTCTCTCCATCTCCTCTCCCCTTCGAGTTTAACTCTTTGAATACGCGTACAGAATATATTTTGTGGTTCAATTACAAGTGTACAGGTATACAAGATATGCCTACCTAAATTAGGATTTTTTTACTATAATCAAGGTTTACAGCTTCTATTAATAGAGTTAAAGTTTTGCTATAATTTGTACATATTCCTGTATATATTCGGGTATAGCATAGGTAAGAGCTGTGATATATCTAGCATGGTAAATGGCAGGTACGCGAATCAAAGCGGTTCAAACTGCAATATGTTAATTGCCAAAAAACGCTCGTAGATTACTCAAAATATATTTATCCCAAAAGCCAAACAAAACTGCTTTACGACTATACGAGTAATAGTACAGGTATATATTGTATTATTATCTAATCTATCGACGATCGATGTACGATATATAGTATTATTATCAATAGTACCTATCTGTATTCTGTAGGTATAGGCTGCAATCCAAAAATTCAAAATATTTCAATATTTTAGTACATTTATCAATGCATACATGCATACCAATATTACCCACTACCCAGGTCATTTATGCTCGAAAGAACATTTCATTAATTGACTATGCATGAGGATTGTCATTCGATTCGAATTTTTATCGAATCTAATGAGCTGAATTGACAATATGCAGAGGACATACTGCATAGTGTACTAAACCCTATCGGTCCTATTTTGCACAACTTCGGTAAACTATATCTCTCGAATTATCTGGGCAATTTTAAATCTGTGCATGTCATATGAACCGCCTTTTCAAGGTCTCCCATATTCCAAATTAAAATTTTGAAAATTTAAAAAAAAATTGGTCAAAAAACGATCTTCTTTATACATCATTCCGTGAAAGTACTTTCCGAAGGGAAATTGACCCCAAAGGTCATCAAAGGTCAACTTAATTAAAGCCAAATTGATATCACTATTAGGGCTAATCAACATGTACTTAAAACCGAAAGAATTAAGTTCAAAGCTTTTATCCAAATGATTTGAGAACCCCCTGAATGTTGTTCCCTCGGCCTTGAGAAATTCGGACCTTTTCAAAAAGGTCAAGCCAAAGGTCACCGGGACCATTCCATTGACCAATATTCAATTGTAAATGGTGTATTAAGTTCCAATCTCGTAAATTAATGAAAAAAATATTTAATATTTAAGTCAACATAAGAAAAAATGCTCAAAATACGCTAAAATCCAAACTTCATCTCCAACTCCTCCCATTACTCCGCCCACTACTGGGAGGAGCTTTGGGGGAAAACTCGGGATTTTTATCCTAAACGATAAAAGTGACCAAGTCAAGTCCCCTTATATCTTTTCGGGGGGCTAGAACGGGCTCGGGGTCATTTCACAAGCCTTTCCTTGAAAAATGCATCTTTGTTTTTAGGCGATTTTGGAAACTTCTTTTTGGACATTGGTTTGAAATCTCCTCTAAAATTTGCATAAATTTCTCGGATTTTGAAAAAAGTGCTATGATTCCCGGTCAGAAAAGAACGGAGAACAAGGCCAATACATTTAAATAGTTCTCCACCCCCATCTTCACCCAATTACACATTGGGGAAGTTGTGCAAAATAGGACCGATAGGGTTTAGTATACTTACAAATCAGATCTCCATCATGGAGAATGTGATTATATTTTATCGATCGCAAAATATAATTTTAACAATGTACATGTAATTGTATTGTGTTGCAATATATCCAGCCCCAATCTCCTTTTGTCCTGCAAATACATATATTCTAATTCGCAAAACTCCTCCAGTTGAATATGCAATTTTAATAACAATGGACTGGCTCCAGAATCCAGATACAGTAAATACTCATATTAAACGTGCCCCTTTTAACCTTGTGGTTAAATCAATATTGTAATATTCATACTAGTATGTATCGGTATCTGCTCTGTAAGTTAAACAGTGTGCTACATGCAAAACTTTAAACAATAATTATTAGTTAAAGCATATATTTAAATGCAACTTATGCCCTTGCACCCGAGTATGGAATAATAATTTAAACTGGAGTGGGATCAGTACCAGTTACCCCCGCTATCATAATATTCATAATTTATATCTGTAATACCTGCTATTGTATAAATATAATTGCTACATATACATTGTAGCAATTACAATATCAATTTACTATACATTTTTAACGAGCATTCAAATTATCATAAACCTGCGTATATTTTTAGATTTCCCCCTATATTGCATACGGATATCATTTAAATTTTAAATATGAAATTTCTAATTCTTATTCAAATAAAAACCTTCCAAAAAACCCTCATTTAAAAGTGTGCGCAATGAATGTTAAACTCCCGTGTATTATAATTTATAACTGCACGGGCCGAATTCAAGGTTTGAGTACAACTATCTCAATTCAGATATTCACCTTGATATTAGGATCGAGATACAAATAGTAATTTTATACAAAAGTATTAATTCAGATTGGGATGTTCGCTCAAAGAATATTTTGTTGGGATATGCATACATATAGAATGGACAACAAGTTCTATTCCTGGCTGGAACTTGCAAAATAGAATAATTGGATTAAATTAGCATTAATTTACAATAGATCCTAGAGTAGGTAATTCCAATAAAAGTATATTGCATAGGTAAATCCATCAACATAGACTAAACTAGCTAGATTTTCTAGCTATTAAGGTATGTGTCAGTTAATCTAATCCTAAGAAGATTGTATATGTAAGTTAACATTGTATGCATATACCTATCCGTATAATATTGTCTAATTATTGGTCTAATATTGTAGTACATATCTAGGTACCTATAAGGCTATAACTAATCCTAAGTAGGTAGGGTAAGGGGGCTGTGTTTACTGATAGATAAATCTGTAAACGGAACAATCTGTAGGTAAGAGATGTATATATCCATATTATACCAATACATATATACCTACCTAATCAAATATGAGCTATATGCGAATCGAATGGAATCATTGGAAGAGAGAGAGAGTGGATAAATCTGAATCAAACTGATTTCACCATCAATTGACGTCACCCCCTCCCTACTCTGGAATTGAGAATTGGCACTTTTTTGCAATTCACAAGTGGGCAATTAAACTCTGTACATAAAGACTAAATGTATAAATATTAGGTACCTACTTTATAAATAGTACCTACATTTGGATTTACAATATATCAGTACAGAAGAAAGATGGAAGAAGCCGAAAGAGTTGTCCGTTGAGAAAGTTTGGAGGAACGAAGAAGAACTGACATTGAAAGAGAACCGAGTTGAGAAGCCAGTTAAGGGTAGCTCAAACTAAATCAAGCTGGATTTCTTACAGCTCTAATTAAATTTAATAAATACGGAGGGACGGAGAGCATAACATCAATCATTTTATGGATTATGGATAAGCTTATCGGAATTAGTATTATTACAACGCGGAATGCCACCACGAGATAATAGAGCTACATATACTTATTACGATATATATGTATGGTTTGATCCTATGTATTGTATATGTACCAGATGAATAAATGCAGAACCCATCTCTTTTTTGACGTAAAACCCGAGAGAAATATGTTTTATACAAAATATGTATATTATATGCATATAGAAATGAAATGGATAGACTTGTACCTTTATTACAAAGTATTGTATATTATGGGGAAATCCCAATTCTAGTATTATAAACCCAATTTAACCTATATATCCATTGTTAATCAAATTGTTTACGTAGATAGTTCCATTTCTATAAAAAATGCACTCTACAAAATGTTCTAAACTATCAAAATACTTGCATTCTTATCAATTCTCATGATTTATCTGGTATATCGGAGAATTAGATCCATATTGTAATAGGATATATCTGTTAAAAGGACAAAGTCTTTTTGGAAATATCCTGGCTAGTGTGGATACAAAATACAATTAATATTATACTGGTTAGAGTTGGAAAGATTAAACTGGATTCGACCAGAATATGCCCAGAAATAGAATAAAGCATACGCGTGTGGAAAAAACAATATATCTGCGTATTTGCCGTGAATTTTTAAGCAATAATAAACACACGCTGATGGGGGATATTAATAAAGACCAAGAACTGGTTAATGCGAGTAATAAAGCAGAATATGTTAGGTACACATCAAAAAGGTTTTAAAAACCTGGAATCTTTAATGTACCTACAATATATTTCACAATTAATACTGTACACTCGTAAAATATCAGTACACACTTACATACTTAATTATCTTACCTATTTATTGCATGTATGCGTACCTTATCAACTTATAACCTAATTATTGCCGCTTTGTTTGCTGAGTCGTGGAAGATGCTACTCTTGATGGTGGCTCCTGAGGAGGACCTCCAAGGATTTCAATCTTTCTTACAGTCTCATCCCCCACATCCTGGTTACTTCCCCTTCCGCTCAACTCCTTCATTTTAGAATATTTTGATCGTAGAGATCTCTGTGACCTTATATCATCCCTCTCTTTTGTGTCATTCCTTGAAGCATTTATAAAAGCATTAAAATAAGCATTTACTATGTAAGTTTCAAATGATTATGCACCGATGCTCCTTAATTCGGTGTGCACGCTCCTCCAGCTCAGTCCTAAGTAGGGGATAGTAGTCTAGGACCTCTTCTAAATCTTCCTTATGTAGAATCCCAACCTCAGATGCAAGTCTAGGCATATAGGAAAAATGGTATTGATCTCGAGGGAGGAGGATTTTGACCTACAGCGTAATTAAAGGGTCGGATGAAGTGCTAAAAAGTATTTTAAAGCATAATAAGCTGGAAAATACCTCTCCAAAACATTCATTCTCGGATAGGATCTCAATGCAAAGCTTAATTTCAGGCTCCTCATCAACAACAGCCACCTCTCCCTTCTTTATCAGATACATTCGCTCGCAAACTTCACCAGCTAACCCCGTAATATTGCTATTAATAAGCCCCAAGTTATAGGAATTTAATTTTATATACTCACCTCGTACAATATGTGCTCCAACCTGGAATATCCCGTGTTTTACACGAGCACAAATCTGCCTTAGGATATTGTCATCCAATTTCCCGAGGATTTGAGACTACGAGTATAATAAAAAAATTCATTGGGTTTTAAGGGGAGTATTGAACCAATTTATGATAGGTTACATTTTTGAGATTAGGTCCGTAGATTTCAAAAGCAACGTCAGCTCGAAGGGAGTAAGGTAAATCTCTCATAATGTCATAATATGCCATCCCCCTTGATTTAAGCCAGAGTAGCTTAAAATATTCCTAACAAAATTTAATTTCTGATGAATTTTGAATTATTCATTCATTGTTTATAAATTAAATAATCAACCTTGACCTCGGCCAGCTTTTGCTTCCTCAGCCCTAGTGTTGAAAAATGATTCTAAAAAAATAGATGTATTAGTGGACCATACTTAATTTATGCTGTTACACGGAGGAATTTCATCCCATTAGCATATTAAGCATAAATTCATTTACAATTTACATAACCCTATTATACAGATTTACAGATAGGTAGGTTATAAACTTATAAATAATCAAAATCAAATACTGACATAATAGCTTTAACGTACGATAGATATGAAAGGGCAGATTGACGTCTTTTTTATATAAACTCAAAATCCTACCTCAATCAATTCGAGCTCATGCTGGTAATGGATCTTTGCAGCCAATTGCGAGGTCAAGCTTTGGGTCATTTCTCACAAAGAATCCGATTACGAATACAGTTGAAAACATCATTGCTATCGTCTATAAAATAGTGAAGAATGCTTGGGGTCAACCTTAATTAAACCCCGGTTTCATAACATGTAGATTACCGTAAATATCTCGAGAGCAGTTCTAGGGGTAATATTCGAGAGTCCAGTGAAAGTAATTGCTGGAGAAATTCATTTATAATTTCAATTAATTAAAAAATTATGTAAAACTAACTTGTTGTGACAAAATATAGAGAGAACCAATAGCGTGTTCCAATTGAGAGTTCATCCGGGCTTTTGATGACTTGTATTTTAATTAAAAAACCATTAAAAAATCATAGGAAATCATAGGAAATCACAAAAAACTCACTTTTATTCTCCATCATATTCTTAATGATGACATCCATCCAGCTTCCAGGTTGACAAACAAGCCCATAACAAGCTACAAGATACCAAGCGCAAGCACAAAAATGGAATATAAAGCAGAGGATGATTGTAATCTTAAAGATCTTGACTCGAGATGCTTTCATTCGCAGATCAGATTCTGAATTTTTCAGGTAGCTCACAAAAAGGAAGACACGGAGGAGTTGAAGGACACGGATATTAGATCTAGCAATTTCATATTGATGATTTGGCTTCCCTCGAAGAAATTCCGCAAATAGGTAAAAGGGTAGGGTTGAGAGTAGGTCGAGAATAAGGCCATCATATCGGCGAATGTATCTAAAATAATTCAATTTCAAAAGAATTAAATCACCATTTTTAAAATACACTTTTCAAAACCTGAGTGTTATCATTTTGACATGTGTGATGAGTATAGTAGTCTCAGGATCATAATATGCCAAATGAAAGTTCCCAAGAATCCTTAGGGCAAAGAATACCTCCAGAATATACCTTGCAATTTGAATATAATATGATTCTTCAGGGGAGGAAAAGCTAATTTCATAGGCAGTGATTGAGCAAGATATGCAAGTGATTAGGAGGAAGAGTGACACGAGAGAACATAGGGGTGAAGCAGGGTGGATTGAAAATGTGAGGAATTTAGACTTTTTCCTTTCCTCTACAATATGAATTAGCCCCATTTCCTCGCGAGGAATCTTCCCGAAAGTGAGGAGAAAGCTCCACCATCGATCATTATCCGAATCCACCCCCGCTGAAGATCTTCCATCATGCTTCCGTGTCCTAAGAGGATCCGTAACAAAGTCTGGGTTACCCTCGACCTTTTCCAGGGGTAGTGTGACCCCTCCTACTTCGGATTGTGTGATTAGAGATAGGATTTCCTCTTTTTTGGGTGGTTCGGTGACATCCTGAGAGGAGGAGGATGACAGGAGCGTGTCCATATACTTCATATCAGGTCGCAAAAGGAGTGCACGGTTAATTGACGCCATTCCATTCACATCCGAATAATGCTTAAGGCATGCAATCTCCAGTCGCTCTTTTATAGCTGGATAAATTTCGATAAAGTCGAGGAAATCCTGCTTCTTGAGGACATATGTTTCAACTTCATTCCCAGACACTACGGAATAATGCCGTGGGATCCCAAATAAAGCAGACATGTCCCCGATTAGACTTCCAGGTCCTAAATAGCTCATAATTTCATCCCGCTCATTATAAGATACTCCTATCCCTGTCGAAATGAAGAGCACATCAGTATTGATGTCACCACAACGCATTAGATACTCCCCTTCTGGATAGAATACTTCTACAAGCTTTGAGGATAGTAGACTAATCCCAGCATCTTCCAAATCATGGAGGAATGGTGACTTTCGGAGATTCTGCTCGTACAATTGACGTGTCACAACGGATTTCAATAGGGGGAATAGGGCTTCAAAGAGATCTGATGGATAAATCCCTTTTGTTTTATCCCATTCGTTGAAATAAACCTCTCGAACTCTCCTAATTATTGTAATTAATAATTAATTAATTTAATTTGGGTGTAATTAGAATGAACTTACGCTTGTACATCACGAGAAACCCGAAATTGCTCTAGGTAGGTAAACATAACATTCATTCGGTCACGGATTTCAATCCTTCTCGCGTCTTCACCACCAATACAGGCTGTAAGTTTGGAAGAGGCGTATGCAGCAACGAGGACACCTTTCAAGAAAGTGAAGTTAAAATAAAATCTTACTAAATGGACTTTTTTTTACCAGACATAATCACAAATTTCGATATACTCCGATTGAACCAATCCATCACATCAAGGTCTCCAAATCCTACTTGAAGTGCTGTCCCAATTATCCAATAATATCCAACAAGAAACATCTTCCAGGGATTGTCCGTCACTAAAAATAATCTTTTAAAAAAATTCTCTGGAATTTTCTGGAATTCTTACCATTTCCGCTAGAACCCTCATATAAAACCCCATGTGTTAGCCAAGCAGTTGGAGAACATTGAAGAGGTTCACCATTATAAGATGGATAGCAGACGAGGAGTACAGCAACAGAGGTTAGGATTGTAAGGAATATGAGCATAAGTGGTACGACCTCAATTAGCCTAATTTTTAAGGGTTTTTTAAAACATTTATAATTAAATCGGGATAATTCATGTGTACGTGATAAAGGTTAAGCTTTTAAAGATGATTTTGCTCAGATCGGCTGTTGATGAGAAAGATCCTATAAGCTTGAAGGCATCTGTTGAGCCTGAGATATGAAATCAAATGGTAATATCCTCCATAATCATAATCCGTGAATGAGAAGATATCCCCCATATATGGGGATAGGATGAATAGAGCAAAAAGATCAAAAGGGAAGCAGGCAAAGAAATCCAGGAGGAAGGATGTTGTGACATAATGCATAGCTGTGACCTCTGTATCTTTGATCAGTTGCCGCTTTGCTCCGTAAAATGCTACGTTAAGCATTAGATATCTGGAATTAAATAAATATTAATATTTTACTGTCAAATATACGATAATACAAGAGCTTACATGTCAATCCAACTGAATACATCGAGGATAAACATGAGGAAGAGTGAAAGGGTCGGATTGAAGGGGAATGTAGCTTGAGATATTGCAAAAATTGCGGAGGCAAGTGCAATAATTGCTCGAAATATGCTCCAACATAGGAAAAGGGTCGATGATGGTAGGATGCATTCCTCTAGAAGGACGTGCCTTCAAAATAGAACATTAAATAATTAGATTTTTTAAAATGATTAAATTTGGAAATACCCTAAAAATGAACGCTTTTTCTGGACTTTTTGTGGTCTGGTTACAACATTTCTTGAACTCACGGGGCTTTCTAATACAAATTGAGAAATCACATCATCCACATTCCCCTGCATGAGTTCTTCAATCTTTTTCTCTTCTCCCTGAACAATTTAAATGGATTTATATACCTTTAATTTTGTATATAATTTGGGATGATTACACGAAGGATCTGATAGTTGAACATGAGGATAGGATTCTTGTTCATGACATCTATAAAATCTTCAAAATGCAAGCAAAAAAATTGGCAATAGGTTTCTGTAATAATGTGGTATCCTCGATTGATTCCTTTGATGAGTCCAGATAGACCAAAGTATTGACCTTCCCTCAAGCTCCCAATTTCATTACCATCTTTCAATACTTTGCAATAACCCTTCACAATAATGTAAAACTCTCGCTGGCGATCAAAAGGGAGTTGGACATATTCCCCTGGAGGGACGTGATACTGCCTCAAAGCAGAGGAAATGACCTTTTGCACGAGCTTATGCTGTAAATGATTGCAATTAATTTTTAAATTAATGTTATTTGATTTAGGTGAGCTTACCTGAGCAAATGGAAGCCTATGTACAAGTGAAAGCGCTTGTTCTTTCGCTACTTTCTCCTGAAGACTTTCCGGAGCATCCCAAATCACTTTAAATGCCTCAGAATAATTAGAAAAATCATTTTAAAGATGCATTTGAAAATTACCTGGTTTCCCAGAAGGTATTAGCACACCCTCATGAGCTTTCCATTGCATTTTATAATAATTTGTAACACTCTGGAGGATCCCTTTTGGGAATTGTCGCTTTATCATAAAGCGTTGTACCGAGTAGAACAATTGCTTGAATAAAACCCTTAATAAAATCAATTTAAGATTAGTTTTAAATGCTTAAAAAATTTCAGGGTCATGTCGAACCTCTTTCGGACATTATTTGACAATATTGAAGAGACTTTAGCTCCAAAGAATACCACCACACATACGCCAAATATAAGGGAAATCCCAATTACAACAACTTCCGCATCATCTCTGTACGGGATATCCCCATATCCGGTGGTGGTGACAATTTGGAATGCGAAATAAGCTGGAAATTCGTAGCTCCTTGCAGTGTCATTACTCCCCAGATGGGATGTACTTCAAGAAAAAAACAAAAATATTATTTAAATGCACTTTTTAATTTTCATGGACATTCAGACCATTACCTGTAATCCATAATATCTCGGAGTGCAAACTGATAAAGTACAGCCACCATATGAATAAGGAAGAGTACCCCCAGGCAGAATTTGGCCACAAGAATAAGGATAATTGAGACCCAAGAAATGTTCTCAATAAATTTGAATATTTCGACGACCTACGCCGAAAAACCCGTATTAAATCGCACTTTATCCTATTTATTCAATAGATAAGGAAATTACAAATAGAATGAGATTAAAATCTCATTTGTAATTTCCTCATCTAAACTTATTTTATTTCAACTTGCCACAAGGAACTGGATTGACCGATTTAATTTGAGCAAATAGAAATATGGAGATTCTAGGCCAGGAATACGGAATACAGGAGCTAGGACATACTCCCAAGGAAGGAATCCGAGGATCCGAAAGTAAAACTTCCTGGTCCTCACCCGATAGTGCATGATTTCTCGGAAGGATTCCAATGTTTCTTTTAAAATGAGTCAAAGTAGCAAACATGTGTAAATTTTCAATTATCAAACATACTTTGAGGTGTAATTACAATCCGAAGCATATCTCGCATATAGTCAATTGCAAAGAGGAGGTCAAATACGTGGAAGGCGTACGTGATTGAGTAGGAGGAGGGGTTTCTGTATGCAAATTGATATGTATAATACCAAATGACGACGATGGCAGCGGATCCCACAAGGAATTTCCACAAAAAGACCCTTAAAAGTTGAAATACTGAATTCAAAGTCCGCTAAAATGGTATTTTCTTACCTAATGTCATCAGAGGTACCCTTCCGCTTGGAGGCATCAAGAAATCTCGAGAGGAATCCATAATTTCCATGTTTTTTCGCAAGTGCCTTTGACTCAAGTCCTGTCCAAAGGCTTGCTGGGGAGGAGACAAAAAAGGGTGGTCGTGGTAGGCCCAAATCCTTTGCAAGGGAATTCGCCTTTGCTACAGATCCTTCCAGATTGACGAGAGCATCATCCTCCATTGATTGACGCCGCTCTTTCTCAATGATAAGCCTAAAAATACGACAATCTCAATGAAATGTTCAATCTTCAATGATTGATAATTAATTAAAGTAATGTCCGTACGTTTTTCTCGTCTTTTCTAAAGATTTGAGCCTATCCATTGCTCCAGGCTTGAGCGCAAGGGCGTCATAATCATCTATATCATGAGAAAAAAGTGAAAGCAAAGAAAGCATTAAAAGTCAATTCTTACCATCAGGTTTTTTGGTCAAATCTTTATCCTCTTTAGCTTCTCGGAATAAATCCTCTCCTTGATTAGATCCCTGTATTCTCAACTTTGAAAATAGCTTGGCAGTTTCCGCATGCTTATCACAGAGTGAAAGCAACAGTTCAGATTGTTGGAATCGATTCTAGTTTTTCCATAAAAAATAATGAAATAAACAATAAATTCATAATAAAGCGGGGTGCCATACTTGAATTCTCAATTGAAAGTTATCCATAAGTTGTGGGAATAGCTTAAATACTTTCTTTAGATCTTCCCTCGTGAGAACCAGAATGTCACATTCAGATCCGCAGCGAACCTAGTCAAAAATGATAATTCCAGTTTTAATTAGAGTTAATTAGATATCGTAAAATAATTTGTATACTGATGCAAATTGAGGATAGCGATGGATGAGAAAGATTTCTCCGATAACGGACCCACTTTTTATGTGTGCAATTACATTCTCCTCCTCTCCACTGTCAAGCACCTGTGAAAGCGAGTTTTTAACTTGCATTTTTCAATTTTATTTGAAAAAAATACTTCAAGAAACCCCTTAATTAGGTATAGCATCTGAGATCCGATAGCCCCCTTTTTGTAAAGGTATTCCCCCTTTAAGTAGAATCTATGTTGCATATGAAGGGAGACATTCATTAAGAAAGATTCCTCCAGGTTGGAAAATAGGGGGATCTGAGAAGAATTTTATTAGAACTTTAATAAATTCTTTAATTTGAAAAAATAATAACCTGCTCCAGTACAAATCGGTTGACCTCATAAAACACTTCCGCTCTCATTGTACTCGGTAAGAGGTCAATCATGTCAAGGGAAATGATTCCTCTGCTTCGCTCCCAAAGGTAGTCGTAGAAGTTATGCACTTCATGGATAATATGCTTTGAAACTTTCCGGAAGTTCTGTCATTTTTAATTAATTTAGGATTAGTATTAGAACTTGACTCGCAAGATGTTTTAATTTACCATGTAATGATCAATTGCAAATTTGCGAATGATAAAATCCTCCCTATCATTGTCACCCTCGATTAGCAGTGAGGTCAACATCCCCGAGATCATTGTGAGGAAAAAGATCCAGAATATAATTTGTGCCAAAACTGGAACCAAACACAAAATAATTGCAAATATCATACTAATGCGAAAGAAATTACCTGTAAAGATTATCTCATAGTTTGATCCAAGATAAATCTTAATATCTCCGTATCTGCCAACAAATTAACATTTCACACATTGCAGAATATTATTTGATTTAGCATTTTACCCCAGGCGAAGACAAATATCTAAAGCCCAATAAAATGAAGTAAAATAATGGGTAATTAGTACATGGATGTCATCATGTTTAAATAGCGGGGTCTCTTTATTCCTGAGAGCAATCCCCACCCAAGAATTCTCGTAGCAAACTTCATTTGTGGCTTCAGTTGGCGTCATTTTGAAATGCTTCATTCCAAAGCTCTTAAATTTTTTCAAAAAATTATTAAAAATCCATAAAACTAATTATAAATAATTTTTTAAAAACCTTGCAAGCAACCCTATGCCAAATGCAAGCAAAAGTATGGAGGATCAAGAAAGAGTAGAGGAATATCCGGAGCATAAACATGATGAAATCATTGATAATTAGCTGATTCTCCCAATGTGCTTGGGGAAAAAATAGGCACAAAAGTTGAATTGAATTTTAAATAATCAAAAAAAGGGCTTACAAAAGTATTTGATGACATAACGGAGCCGAAATAAATAATTAATCCGTGAGAGTGTAATAATATGATGATCCTCTTCACTGAGGTTCGTATCCCCCAGCGTATAATAGGATACCACGATGAGATCAAATGGTAAAACGCATAAGGCTGTAAACATCATGTCAGATTTGGTATATTCTTGATTAGTTTTGGCGTATTTTGATCTGACGAGGATTTTTAGCCAGAATGTGAATAATCCAAAGATGAAAACTGTTTAGGGGATACAAAAGTAACCTATAATATTTCATTTTGATTCTAGAATTAAACATACTTGCATTGATAGAGTGTATAACACCCCAGAGTGTATTCCCCTGAATCATAAACCCCTCCGAGAAGGTGAATAGCACAATAGAAGCAATAGCTGAGAATACCACGACGAGATCAAAAAATTTATGATCTAAAATCTTGAGGATTTTTGGATATTTTGCTGCCGTCTCTTCTTTCTCATCAGAATTGTAGATATTTCCATCCGAGGGATCCCAAATTGGTTTCTTTTTCAAATTACAACATTTTGAGAACCATTTAACAAAGGGTGACAAGATTGAGGGTCCCTTCCGCTTAGGTTCAAGTTCTTCTCGGCTTGATTGAGGAAGAGATGGACCTGATAGAACCCCCAAGCTATCTATAGAATCCTTCCTAGACCCTGAAGATGACCCCTGAAGAGATCTCCTTACACCCTCCTTGAGACTCTTTTCATAATTATGCTCATTCCCTTCCATCCTCCTACTTAGCTCCTCCTCTTGAAGCCGTTTAACCTCTTCCAGACGGGATTTTTTGCGGTTTGTTGTGAAAAAACGAAGACTTCGCTCTTGGCCACCAATTGACATCCCACTCTCCTCTGTCATGATCAAATTAACACAAATTAACTGTCCCAATTGGATCAATGGATCAATTATGTATTTAAAAAAGTAAGCATTTTTTTACATAGGTTTAATTAAAAATCTATGGGAGGTCATTTCCATAATCCATTTTATTTATTATTTGAATTATGCACGAATAAAAACATGAATCAATTAAATTCTTGTAGATAGGACTAAAAAGATATACACATCATTTACGATTCATAAATGAATATAATAGGCATTAATATTAATATTAGCCTTCCAATGAGCTTAATAATAGAGCTGATTGGGAATGATGTATTTATGGACCTTTCTTTGCTTTGTTTTGTTTTAAAGCGAAAGGAAAAATTCTATTCTAAAAATAAAAATTTAATCCATAAATAACCCATAAAGGTACAGGTATCGTAAG
>JAAZTK010000101.1:0-30848 GCA_036507255.1 Megalothorax incertus | reverse complement strand
ACGATGCGATGATTTAGATTGTGCTGATTGCCTGATGTTTATTGAAAAGAAAAAGAAACCTCAGATAAATGGCTATGAAAATCCAAGAGGTCAAACCTGGCATAAAGCTCCTTTGCAAAACCCCTTTGCTCTGCCACCTCCGCCTATGCCTGAGTATGTTCCCAATCGCACTCCAACCTCTCCAACGAGGAATAACAGACCCAACCCTTCTTCACCATCAACTTCTTCCACATCTCTTTCTTCTTCAAAGTCCTCTTTCACAGCTTCAAAGTCTCTCTCATCCACAACTTCTCTAGAGTCCAAAACATCCGAGTTCAAAACAATGGTTAAAATGCCTCAAGAGGAGCAAAAGGTCGGGAAAAAGTGTTCACCCACAAAGGAGAAGCCAGTTCTTAATGAGCCTGATGTAATCCGAAGAACCGCTACCACCCAATGGAATAAACAGCCAAACAAATGGCAGAGGGAGAAGGCTGGCTACCCTTCACATTGCGATATTGAATTGATTGAAACACTTCCTTTGGATATTCCTTTCATGGTTTGTGAAATTTTGATTTTACTATCTAATTTAAATTGGAATTTTATTAAAAATTGATCATTTTGTCCATTTTAGGGGGTAATTCCGTATTCCATAAGCCCATCAGAGATCTACATAATGAAAGAGGCTTCCTTTGTGCAATTTTTAAAAATGATGGAAATTGAGCGCAATTTTAAGGCGTTAACACATACTCCTCCCATTAAAAATGCGGATCTGAAGGTTGGAAAGTATTGTTTTGCACGATATGATGATAAATGGTAATTTGCAATGCATTTATTTGTATTATATATGCTATATAATATATTATTTTATAAAGGTATCGTGGTAAGATTCTGGGATTGGAGGATTGTAACGTGGAAATTCTTTACCTGGATTATGGGGAAGTCTGCAATATATCAAAAGCTGATATTCGGGAACTCCCTGAACCTTTCTACGAGATTAAGACCCTTATATCACGGATGAAACTGTACAATGTGAAGCCTTGTAATGGGCAAACGGATTGGTCTGCTGAATGCAAAGAATTTTTCTTATCTTTATCTGAACGGCTTAAATGTCGGTGTCGAGTCCGTTATAGGGTGGGTATTTTTATATTTATATAGTTGAGGTTTGCAGTAATCATTTTTGATTGATATATTTAGGATAATTATGATTATGAGGCTAAGGATAAGCAGACTACCGAGATCTCTCCATCGAGGTCTTCCTCCTCCTTTGTGAGATCCAATTGTGTAGGAAGCATTGAATTAAAGGCTACAGATTCTGACTGGGAGGATTTGGGAGATTTTTTGGTCAAGCTGGGTCATGCTGAACATTGTAATTTCTTTTAAATTTTACAGCCCAGTTATGAAATTATATTATGGTAAAATTTAGTAACTGATGAAGAAATTCAGTGCAATATTAAACGAGGAGAATGGGGGGTTTTACTGGACGAGGACAAATATTTCCATTTTGAGCCGACCCTGAAACTTGGAAAGAAAACAAAGGTGAGAGTTATTAAAACAGCTTTTTTAATTCTTTTATTTTTTAATTTAAAATTTTAGATCACAAAAATCGTGAAAGAGAACGGTTTGGATGATTTTTACATTACAACATCTAAGGATGAAGCCAGGCTGATTAGAATGAATGAGATAATTGAAGAATATGATACTTTTTTAAAGAGGCGGCGATTGGATGGGAATTTCAACTCTGGGCCACTCTGCCTTGCACCAATTAAACTTGCAAATGGACATCAGAAATTGTAATATCCCATTTTTTATTAAAAAATTGATTTAATTTGATTTTTCAATGGCAGAGTTCGAGCAAATGTGGAAATAATACTTGATGAAGAGAAGGTTGAGCTATATTATATAGATCTGGGTCAATATGGGGTTGAGTCAATCGCCAAGTTATACTCTCCACCTCACACCCTTTATTCCGAACCCCCTACAATACATCGGTGTCAGTTAGCAAGGGTTAAACCTAGGGAGGAAAGCGTAGGATGGCCTTCAGAACTTCGGAGAGAACTTGGATCCCTCATTTCTTCAGATTCTAACCCTTTGGACATTGTAGCTTTAGCTTATGTAAGTGATATCTTGACAAAACCCATTAAAAATTAATCCTTAACCATTTCTCGCTCTCAGTCTGATGGAGTATATCTGGTTGACCTTTATCAAAACGGTAAATCTTGGACTTGGGGGTTAATTAATGATGGAAAAGTGCTTCAAACTGATGAGGGCGTCATTGTGGAAGAACTACTTGAGGATGACGATGAGGAAACTGGTCAAGAACTCTCAAAGGATGTTAAGAAATCTCAAGAATCTCTTGAAACTCAAGAGGAAAAGTCTGCGGATGAAGAAAGTATCGGAGATGATAATGATCAATATGATTCGTTCTCTGATTCTTCCGAGGCTGATGGCGTAGTTGATTTAAAGGGTCTTAAACAGAGACAGATGGAGATCAAAGCGCAATTAAATTTGTAGTATTTTTTTTGTAAAAGCCATAAATCATATTTTATTGTTAAACTGTTTCCTGAATTTGTGTAAATATAAATATATTTTATTCTTCGATTTTATTATCCACCTGTCCTAATATAACCTCTTTTATGTTCACAAGCCATCAAGTATGTAAGCTTGTTGAATCTCTATTAATTTGTTTATTAAGCATAAAATTAGACAATCTTGTGTACCTACCTGTATTTTGCATGCATGCAATTATAATCTTATCTTGGCCGGTTTGTCACTTGTACTATTTAATAACTTTTCACACCTTTAATGATTAATCTCATCGTGCCTTCAATCAAATAAATATAAAAATAAATATTTTATTCGCTAAAAAAACAAGCTAACATTGGGTAATTTCCTTCATTTATTTATGTAACGTTTATGTAAGCGTTTTTAGCCCATTTTTTACCCGATTCGATAGGGAAAAATGACACAAAATTAAGTTTATTTGATTTTTGGAGGGGGAACAAAACTTGTCAGGTAATCAGTCAAATGGGAGAGACAGTAAAGAGCCTTGGACAGGACAATACTAGTAGATTTGATAAGATTTTTGGGGACAATAGGTCGAGATTAGGTCAAGTTAATCTGGTTAAAAAATAATTCCTAATCTCTCTTGAGTAGATATCGAATATTCAGCTATTTATAATTTATATAATCCGTCACCCATTAAATATTGTCATTTTTGCCCCAAGAATTATTCCAAGCACACTACCCACCCAACATGAAGTGGTTACTTTTAATTTCTTTAGCCCTTGGGCTTGTGATGGCTCAAAATGAGAAAGGCGTCTATGAGTACTTCAACGAGGGGGGTATAGCATCCGGTTTGACGGCGAACGAGCCTGGATTTTTCAAGTATTAATACTCTTTTTGAAATAATCTGTAAAACTTATACCTAATTAACGCAGATTGAACGGGAAGGAAGTTCGATTGATTAGTGGGGCTATGCATTGTAAGTTATCGATAAGATTATATCATTTTTTATAAGATATTTCTTAGATTATCGTGTCCACCCGGCCTATTGGAGAGATAGGCTCAAGAAGATGAGGGCAGTGGGTCTGAACACGGTCGAAACTTATATTAGTTGGAACTTGCATGAACCGGAAAAAGATAAATTTGATTTTGGAGATGGGGGGAACGATATGAGTATGTTCCTGGACGTGAGGTCATTCATCCAAATGGCTCAGGAGGAGGATCTATTGGTAATCGTCCGTCCAGGTCCATATATTTGCACGGTAAGTTAGGGCAAATTAAACATTGCATATATTTCTCATTGAACCCTATATGATTTACAAGGAGTGGGACTTTGGTGGCCTTCCAAGTTGGCTTCAACGTGACCCAGATATGAAAGTCCGGACTAATTATCAGCCATATTTGGAGAGGACCCGAATCTATCTGAATGCATTCTTGGATCAAATATCTGATTTACAGTATACATTGGGGGGTCCAATTATTGCTATTCAGGTTTGTTATTTGAATTTTGACCAATAAATCTTGATTTTGACCTGACCTGACGCTTAAATGGCTTTATAACTATTTGAATTATAGCTGGAGAACGAGTATGGATCATTTGATAATAAGGACAAAGAGTATCTCCAATTTATCAAGGCTGTTTATGATGACAACGGCATTCAAAAGTAAGATATGATACACCTATGATCTTAAGGATTTAATTATGAGATTATTTGCATTATAAAGTCTACTATACTTCACATCTGATGGGGTTAACAATGGCTGGAGCGGTGCGCTGGAAGAATTGCTTTACACAGCGAATTTCCAGGTTCTTGACATCAATTTCTTTTGGAGAAAGAATACTTAAAAGTTGAAATTTTGCATAGGGAAATCCTGAGGGCAATTTGAACACGCTTCTCGAACTCCAGCCTAACAAACCAGCGATGGTAGTTATTAAACTTTATCATTCCAACTTCCGGTTCAATAATTTACACTTTTTCCTTATCTTTCCCCTCAGGTAATGGAGTATTGGTCAGGTCAGTAAGCTTTACGCGGAAATATATAATTCAGTTGTGATCTTTTCCTAATTTTTAATGATTATATTTTTATCAATAACAGGATGGTTCGATCATTGGTTTGAGGAACATCATACAACAGACGAAGAAAGTAATTAAAATTTAATTTTATGACAATTTCCGGTTTAATGAATTTTAACAGCTTTCGCAAGAACGCTAGAGACAATCCTATCCCCACAATTTAATGGAAGTGTCAACTTTTATATGTTTCATGGTGGTACAAACTTCGCATTTATGGCTGGTAAAGTTTTTAAATTTTTAGCCTCATAAAAAGAGCTTTACAAATTGAATCCTGGCATATTTAGGGGCCAATTATATGGCTGATGCTCCCAACTATGCGGCGGATGTCACCTCTTATGATTATGTAACGGAATTAGCCAATTTAAGCACTAATAAAATCATAATATTATCGTATCATTCATTAGGATGCCCCTCTTTCCGAAGCTGGAGATTATACCCCAAAGTATGATTTAATTTTAATGGAGTTTATGCCCAATTTAACCCGGAATTGATCTAGGTACCACCGAATTCGTGATCTTGTAGAACAATATGCTCATCCTAAACTTTTCCGACCCGAGATGGTGAGCGAGACGCCAAAAAATCGCTACGAAGACGTTGTCCTTCAATTTTACCTACCTTGGGAGATGATTCTAGGGAATGTCCCTGAGACATCAATCTTCAGGGGGGTTGACAGCCTCGTGTCAATGGAACGACTTCCAATGAATGGGGATTCGGGACAGAGCTATGGCTATATACTTTACCGAAAAGAGATTCCCCTTGAGCTCTTTGTCAATGGATCAACGCTGAGGGCAGGGCCTGTCAAAGATTTTGGACAAATTCTTTTAAATGGACAACTCTTGGAGAAGGAGCAAATTTGGATTAACACGTATAAGATCAATTGCAAAATTTTGAAAGCTTTATAACTAATTTCTCTATTAATTTCCAGTGAAGTTGAAGCGACACTTGTCACATCAGAGACGCCAAATATTCACAGGGTTGATGTCCTTGTGGAAAATATGGCAAGGGTCAACTTTGGATGGGCCAAAGACTTTTTACAGCAGAAGGGACTCCCATATAATGCCACTTATACCATTGATGGGGCTGACGTAACCGGAATTAACGTACGAGATTAATTAATAATTATTAGACTAATTAATTAAATGCTTTAAACTTTTATAAACTTTATTACATAGATCTACGCTCTCGAGTTCAAGTCATCCTGGATTGATGGGTATCTTTACGCCATTAAATTCTTATGGCTGAAACTAAACTTTTTCATAGGATCGTAAATTGGGACGTGATTCGAGACATTGATGCTTTGACCGGCCCTGTCCTCCTCAGGTCCACCTTTGTCATCCAAGGTGAACCTACTGACACCTGGTTAGATATGTCAGAGTGGACTAAAGGGATCGTTTTTATCAATGGTTTCAACCTCGGAAGATACTGGAATGTCGGTATATCAATTTTGATTTTTTAAAAGTTTGTAGGATTCTTGTTAATCATACTTATTCATAATTACAAGGACCTCAACAAAACCTTTATGTTCCTGGGCCAATCTTGAAGAATGGTGGAAACATTGTAAGGGAAAGCACTATACCTATAGGCTAGAGTCATGTAAAATTAATCGCATTTTTGTGCCCAGATTACCATCTTTGAACAAATTCAGCCTGGAAAGATAATCCGGTTCAGTGACACGGCCAACGTAGGCAGAAAAACAATCGTCCACAAACCCAATCAGCTACCTGGAACCTTGAATTATCAATGAACTTGAAGAAAGTCAATTTGTTTAGACTTTTGATTGAAATTTTAGAATTTAGAATTTAGAGAAAGATTTATTAATGTTTTTCAAATTAAAAATTATCTTCAACTTTTTCGAAATAAATCTTATAGATATTTGATGGACCATGGTACATGCTTTCCGCAATGATTAATGAACTTATGAGTGACTAATGACCTCAAGGCATTACATTGTTGAACTTACATTGTTGAACTTACATTGTTGAAATTGACAGATTCCAGATTCCAGAACCGTTTTTTATGGACGCGAAGGGTAGGTTGGCTATAGGCTGCTCAATGTGTCAATTGCATTTCAAACTGTTCCTCCTGAGCTGAGTAAAAATAAATAAATTTTTGAAAGACGTCATTTATTAATTAATTAAGAGTCAAATTCGAAGCATATATCCATTGAAGATGACGACGTGTCCACCAGCTAGTGCAAAACATTTGTATGCTGAGCCAAAGAAGCAGGTTTGTGAGAGGATTTGTCAAAATGTCAATGCTTTTGGATCACTCTCTAATCAGGTCACAAAAAAGCCAAAAGAGGTGAGAATTTTTAATTGAATTTAGCTGAAATAAAAATGATCTAATAAAGTTTTAAATTTCTTCCACAGATGCTACATTCTACCATCCAGAATTTTGTAAATATGGAAGATAACATTGACCGTACAGAAAAGGTACCAAATTAATTAAAAGTTGAATTTTATAAATAAATGTCACTATTTTTGCCTAATTTCAGAATCTACAAAAAATCTCACTCCTCGGAGAGCATTTGGGCTACCATTTGGATTCGATTGAAAAGATGTCACAAGGTTTGGAGTCGGTAAAAGAATTGGCACAAGGAATGCGAAGATAATTATTAGAGTTTGAGTTAATAATTTATTTACATTTTAATTGGTTTTAAATGAGGAAGGTAAAATCATGTAAATGCCAGTTTGTGTTCAATAATTTCTGTGATAAAAATAAAATACTTTATATCTAATTGGATCACATTATAATTAGGTTTTGACTATAATTATCAGATTTCTTTCATTAACATAATTTTGTGAATAATTTTAAGCATAATACAGGCTACATTCAAAGGCTATAATTTTATCTGATTTTTCCAACACTGACAATTAATATACATAATTGATAGTATGTAGCCCGCTACATTGATGGCGAAGCAGCAGAAATACGACTAATTTGGAGATTTGTGAAGGATTGGCTTAGATTTTACATTCAGGTATTGTTCTTCTAATGAGGTTTCTTATTTCTATTAATATTGTCCTTAATTTCGGGGATTAGGTAGTCAGTTATCAGTTTTATCGTGACTCCAAGGGCCAGTGCTCCAACTATTGATTAAAAAAGAGATTCTCAGTTTAACCTTTGCCAGAACTCGATTAAATAAGTGATAAATAATCACCAACTGCTCCTTGCGCTGCCACACGCGTGTGAATCAAATAAACGCTCAACTTCTCGTTCTTATTTCTGTGCCTTAGATTGTAAGCCGAGTACAACAGAGCAGAGACCCCACCAATGATTCCTGTAAGATTAAAAATAAAAAGTTAATTGCATTGTAATCCACTGATTAAAATAGTAAAATTCCTAGTCAAAATTGACCCAGCCGAACGAGGCTGGTTCCGGCTAACCGGCTGGGAGGAAAGGAAAGTCCTTGCATTGCTTCAAAATAAAGAAATAAATTCAAAATTAGTGACATTTAATCAATATCCTAAATTAATTGGCTCATTCTAATACATCAGGTTAAAAATATGTTAATTCAAAATTGCGAAATAGAGTCTTTAATTCGGAAATATACCTGGATAAAAGATGATGGCCTAGACCTCTCCTCGTCATACTGTGAGATATATCCAAGTTCCTCCTGAGTGGGTCTCTGGAAAAAAGTGACATAAATTAAATTATCGGTGCAAGGTCAAATTCAATTTTAATTCTCGACACTTTGTCTACGCTCGATTAATTTAAGATTTTCATATCCAATTCATATGAAATTAATTTCACAACATACCTGAGGATATGATGAACCGGCTCCAGAGGATTTTGACATTTTGGGTGACTCTGATGACCTTTGACCTGATTTTTTGAAGGAGGAAACCAAACTCGTGATTCTGATGAAATTTAAAATGACGCAAATGAGCTACTAAATCCTGAACTTTTTGCAGCCAAAATAATTTTAAATTAATCTCAAAAACAAGTGGATTTTTAATTGATTTTTAATTAATTCCACCAATTTGGGGTTATCCAATTAAGAATTTGACATCGTACCCCGATGGCAGAGGGTGCCCACCTGACAGGGACCGCCAATCTGTCCCCCTCAATATTCGAAGTCGTTTCGCAAAACAATTTTTCAAAGGCCCTTCAACCAGCCCTTCGTCATCTAATCAAGGTATGTTTTTTAAATGATTTTAATTGAATTTATCAATATTTTTAATTGCATTTTGATCCAATTAAATTGCAGTTCTTGGCTCAGAAAGATCCTGATCGATTTGGCCCCACATTCCGGAATTTCAATGAGATTTATCTTGTATTTGATTCGATCATCCAATTGCATTATCTTTCAACAAAAGGTTTATTTAAAATTATTGTTTTTAAAGGGATTTTGAATTGAATGTCATTTATTCAGGAGGAACTTTGGGGGAGTCATTTTATGGGCTGAACCGGAAACCATTAAATGATACTGCCGATAAGAATTTTACTCTGAAAAGAAGATTCCTCCTCGCATCTTTGACCACATCTGTCCTTCTTCCTTATTTGAGGGGACGATTGAAAGAAAAATCACTCGAAACTCCATCAAGAGTAAAATAATATTTATATTAATTTCAGAAAAGACCAATAATTTAACTCTTAATTCCAGGATTCTTCAAATAGAAACGCTTTGATCAATTGGTTTTTACGCAACTACAATCTAATAACCGGAATCTTTGACACAATATCAGTAATTTATTATATTCTTTACGCATTTGGAAAGATTCGCACACATTCTCCACTCCTTCACGTTCTAGGTACCGTCATTTTTAATTAAAATTTTAAATCAAACATTTCTTTTAATTTCCAATTGTATTTTAAACAGGATTGCGTTTGGACTATTCAAGAGAGGAAATAGGAAAGCCTAGTCTTATTGATTCTTGGAGGTACTTCAGCCATATCAATTTGACGTTTATTTAATACATGATTTATTTCAAGGGGAGTCACTTTTCAAACCTTTCCCAAACTCTTATTCACTTCCTTTGGAGAAAGTATCCTATTTGCCCTTGAAATTGGCTCATTTTTTGCACAATTTCTCGACTGGTGGTATTCCTCTTCGGAGCGGAGGGCTCTTTCCGTTACGGCTCTTCCAATTCCAAAACCTTATTCAAATGTAAGACTCACATCACTTTAAATAGCGATACGATCAAGTGACCATTGATTTCTTAAATTTTTTATAGGGTCTGAATATGGATAGATTAAAATGTCCATTGTGCAGGCAAGAGAGAAAGAATCCAACTGCTCTATCAACTTCAGGGTACTCTATATAGATATATCTAACTTTATTTAATTTAAAATCATTTCTGACTAATTTAGAATCGTCTACTGCTACTCATGCATCAATAAATACCTAAAACACGACCAGAAATGCCCAGTGACACAAATCCCATCAACCTCGCAGCATCTTATAAGGATTTTTGAATAATTAATTAATTTTATGCCAAAGATTTGACTTTTTATTATGGGTTCAACATTGATTTTATTCACTATTTAACTTTTTGGGGTACTTTTACATAAATAAATACATTTAAACTAGATATTTAAAACAAAAATAATAAATTCTTTTACAAAATAAGAGACTTTCCATTAAAAGACAGAGTTGTACATTCAATTTATACTTTCGAGGTCAATTAGGTATACAATGTAGTTTCCTCCTCGCATTAAATTTAATTAATTAATCTAAATTACATAAATTATACAATACAAAACGGATACTTACATTAAATACATATTATATACATTTACACAACATTTCGCATTAGGAGCAACAAATCTGATTGAGATTCAACTTTCTTTCCAACAATTTTAAATTACAAATTTAAATGACAATCAAGTATTGTATCTATTTGGGAGTTGGGATTTAAACGTCTAATTAACCTCTAGGTATTCTCAGGAGAATCTCAACCATTATTTAATTTCTAAATTCCGGTAGGCCCTGCCAAACTCTAAATTCAATTAATTTACTTCAAGTATCACCATCATTCATTTTAATTATCAATAAGGTCTCTTAATCAATGCAACAACGCATAGGTACACATAAGTTTTAATTAATTAAGTTCATTAAGGTAGGTAGGTAGGAATAATTGTACATTTTACTTTCTCATTTGGAACAACTACGAATAGCAGCATTTGATTCGATAGCTGTAAGCCATGGCCATGGGCAGAAGAGAGCTCGTTAATTTGTGATCAATAATTAATAGGTCAATAATCAATCAAAGTCTCATAGAGGATACTAGTAAAAGATTTAAGAATAAAAAATATAAACTCTAAAGTCTTTTAAATGAAAGTATAAACGAGAATGTTTAAAATTCGGAATCAATAAATATCAAGTAGGTACAATACTTTTGCCTTTAAAAAATAAATACAAGTGGTTTGTCAAAATAAGCGTTTAGATAAAAATAAATGGCTAGTTTTAATTTGAGACAAATAATTTGTTTAAGTCTTAAATTGCATGTAAATTAAATAGATTTAACTCTTGAATTTCAAGTCTTTAGAATTCCCATTTGAACTTGGCGTTTCGTTATATCCCTACCTCTTTCACTCTGGTTCAATAATTATCAATTAGGTAATTTAACTGCCTATAAAACGCAAGCTTTTGTTTTGATCAAATTAAAGTATTTTGCTTTTAAATCAATACACTTAATTAGACTTAATGGGTAAATTATCCTAATGGAGAATACTTTTGGAATCCCCAATTAAGTAGCTCACAACACAACGGAATTTATTTGGAACACGAATTGGATAATTGGAATTTGTGGATTACCTAATTCCTGGTTAGGGGTACATTTAATACGTTTTTTGCCAACAATAATCACTAATTAGGTACTCTCAAACAATTTGTAGCCCATCAGATACTTCGTTGGATTCCTCAACCTAACCTCAAGCTTAACTAAATAGGCGACCTCATTAGCTAATATCATTAAAACTCTTATATTTTGTACGGTATACCTACCTCTAAAGTTTAATTTAAATGAATATGACTGGGTCTTTTTTTATCATTTATATTTGGGCAATTATCCTGGCAAGCTTTAAGTGACTGACTCAAATCCTTTACGATGAGCTATCCTAATTAATTAGAATTTATAGATATCGATGGTATACTCTGACCTTTTCAAACCTATTTATTTGAAGGTAGCTCGACACGTTGATCATCCATCCTCCCCTGACCTTGCATCTTTGCAATCAGGCTGAAAAAGTCATCATCTGTCGTATGGATATTAACTTGAGACCGCTGATCCTCAATCCTTGATTTACATTGTGAGGAAACGAGATTTTCAAAAAAATCCTCATCCTCCTCAGAGACTCCCCTTCCCGTTGACAAATATTCTTGATCCTCAAGGTCTTGCGAGCCAATCCTAGCTCTGTCAACTCTTTGTTCGTTCATCCTTTGGCTTTGCAATCCCATAATCATTTCAATGAGATCGTCATCAATCTTTTCTCCAGCAATTTCTGCAATCTCTTCAGAGCGTACTTGAGGATTTAGCTTAAGATTCCCGATTGAAATAGTCTGAGGAGGTTTTGAGGAGGGTAGGGGTGGCGGCGGTGGAGATTTTGTGTCACCCAACGAGTGGACCCTTTGCTCTTTGGGACAAGGAGGTTTGATTTCAATTGAACATCTCTGGTCATCCATCCTTTTTGCTTGCACGGTCGAGAGGAGTGTTGAAAAACTCGTCATCAGATGTGTTTTTGGGGCCATCCCCTCGAGATGGAGCTGGGATTGAATGAGAACGGAATTGGCGTGATGACCCTCCTCCTCCCTCACTAGTCTCCAGAGGGTGAGGATTCCCTTTACTTCCCAATGGTTCTTTTCCCTTTCCTTTGACACCCCCCTTTTGAGGTGGGGTATTAATTAAACTCATTTCTTCCATTGATTTCCTCCGCAGCTTCCCAGAACTGGGTCCATGAGCCAGTCCAGCCCCCGAGTCAATCCCAAGAACTTTACGTAAATCAGTTATAGTCATTTGCGCTGTCGATTGACCGATTGAGTCATCCATTTCTTTTGCTACATCAAAATGTTTCAGTGCGAATTTGAGAGCTTCTTTTGGCTCTCCTTTTGCAGAGTATGCATTTCCCAGTGACCAATATGCTCGGCCTTCTCCAATTCGATCCTGAAGCGCCATTGCTATTTTCAAGTGCCGTAGATGGTATTCAATAGCTTTGGGATAGTCGTGAAGTAAAGTGTATGTATTTCCTAACGAATAACAAGCTTGGGCTTCAACCTGCAATCAATTCAAACGAAAATTAAAAATCATTCAAATATTAATATGTCCAGGGCTTACCGCTTTGTCTCCCAATTCAATTGACAATTGCAGAGATTTCCTAAAGAATTTTATTTAAGTTAATGCTTCCATTTACAAATGTTCTCTACTATCTAGTACTTACATGTACATTTCGGTGGCAATCTCAAAGTCCCCTCTAAATACATGGGCATTCCCGAGGTTTGTATATGCCCTTCGCATTGCATTTAAATCTCCAAATTCTTTGGCAAGCTCTAGCCTTTTCCCGTGGTATTGAATCGCTTGTTCAAAATCCCCCAGCAAATAATAGACATTCCCTAGATTCCCACAAGCTCGCCCCTGTCCAATTTTGTCATCCAGCTCTCTGTTTAGGGCTAAATTAGCACTGCAAATCAAAAACATATGTAAATAATTAATTTATAGTGTATTTAGAATGAAATAGTACAACTTACAGATAATATTCAAGGGCTTTGACAAGACATTCTTTGATTTCTTCTGGGAATTCCCCAGGGTCGCAGGAAAATTGCTGGAGATCCGCTCCCGAAGAGGATGTATTGGAAGAGGAGGTGTAGGTCAGTCTTGATAAATGTTTCCCCTTTGAATGGAAGGTATTGGCTAGGTTGTAGAGAGCACGAGCTGGAAAAGAAAGAGTCTTAGCAAACATTTAGATTTTGAAAGTATATTTACCCTGTCCAACCCGATCATCAAGTTCTAGCGTAATTTCATAATGTTTGTTGCAGAATATGACAGCTTCCTCGAATTTACCCAGAACTTTGAGGGTATTCCCGAGATTTCCGCTTGCTTTTGCTTCTCCAAGTCGATCTGAAATTGTACGTGCGATGGTGAGGTCAGACCGATGGAAATATAGGGCTTTTGAATAGTCTCCGAGATAAAAGTACTGCAAAACAAAGTACATTGAACAAATCACAAACTCAATTAGAATTCATTAATTTATTTCGACTTACAGCATTTCCCAATTGCGAATAAATTGCCGACAGGGTCTTCAAATCTTCCGTGCCTGCCTATAATTAAAAGATCAAAGAAATAAACCATTAATACAATGAATTCCAATTGACAAAAATTAATTTACTTGGACAGCGGCTTCAAGAAATGCAACTCCAGACTTGAAATCTCCAGTTTTACAAAGTCTCTCACCCTCAAGAGCCAACTCTAGGCATGTTGTTTGTCCACTCTGAAGGGGCTGCTGTGGCTGGTTCCCTCTCCTGCTTATCCCCAACGGTGGCTGCTGCCGAGCTCGATTTGACATGATCTAAAATTAATAAGATAAAATTTTACAACGGACATTGGGACATTTGAAATATTAATACATGTATTAGATTGTAGGATGGTAAAACAAACATAATAAGTTGATGGGATAATTATTTATAAACAATTCATGCAAATTATAATTAATGATTGAATTTGTTTACCTTTGAGTCCTCAAGAGGATTCCGTAAATTGCGATTCAACAATTGTCAAAATAAACAAAGAATTGGAAATGAAAAAAAGGTCTCGAGAATCCTTTGAAGCTACCTCTAACTTAAAATGCCAATTGTTGCACCTTTTTTGAATGAATAATTTAATAATCTTCTCCAGAGGGAAGAGGAGGAGGAGGAGGAGGTGGTTGTGAGGGAGTGGTAATCAAAGCGAGATTGAAATGATAAAAATTCAACGACCACCGTCAGAATCTCGCAGATCAATAAAATAAATATATTACGCGCTATACCCCATATTCCTGTATATAGTAAACCTATGTTCACAATTCCCCATCGAATTTTATAAAAATATGCCTTTTTTGCGAATTAAATATTGATTTATTCCGAAATTATTGTTTTACAAAATATAAAGGCTCCTTTTGATATAATTGCAATCATTTTTGTAATTTTTTATAAGGCAGGAAAGTCATCATCAGCTAAAAAGTTGCGTTCCTTTCTCCCACCGCCGCCGCCTCCGCCGCTCTTTGTCTTTTTCGAGGTTGTGGTCACAACTTGGGACAAGTTCTTTTTACTTGGATCATTATTGGAGCCCTTTGAAGGGGTCTGGGAATTCTGTGGACCACCACCAAGGCCTGGGAAATTCTGTTCGTAGAGTTGAGGTTGCTGTTGTTGAGACCCCGATGAAAGTCTTTTTATTTTTGGGAGCTTTGACCGACGGGGAGGACTCTTGCTTTGAATTTCCTTTGACCTGCTTCTTTTCAAATGAAACACTCTTAACACTCTTCTCATTTTGATTTGGCTTTATAAGGGGTCCCATAAGACCTATAAATTAAAACAGAAATTATTAAAAAGTGCTTGGAATGATGCAGAGCTTGATTGTACCTGATTCGAATCTCTTTCGGGCATAAAGCATAATATTTGAGCCGAAATCCGTCACCCTATTCTCCTCGTCACTTCCTTTGACTTTCCAAATGGTTTCACAGTCCTAATTAGTAAGGTGTAAATTATAAAATCTTAAAATCTTGTAATTGACCAACTTACAAAGGTTATAAATGAGATCGTAACGAGATTTGAGAATGGCTCAGTCTTTCCAAATCTGAACATAATTTCCGTTGCAAATTCAATCGTCTCATGATCCCATCCACCTTCCCCTCCAGCGGGTGATGAGTTGACATTATGGAGAGCACATGGGATGGCTTGACCCTTTAATTTGGCATATCTCTCATGTAAAAAGTATAAATTCCCACTCCGAACTTGTTCAACCACTCCAAAGTCAACCCGCTTTACTTGATGCAATTCTCCAGCGATCCTTTTGAGGTATTGTACTCTGTAGACTATACCCTTATGAATTGAAGCAAGGCACATTCCGATGGGTAGGTCGGCATCAGAATTAATTCTTGGCATTTCCGAGATCTCCGAGATATAATCATCCTGTAACTCCTTTTGCAGCTCTTCTAAATCTTTCTTGTGGAATTGGAGAATTACATTAAAATCAGTTGGAGAATTAAATGCAGTCACGTAAGCTTTCACATTTCGATTGAGTCCCACTACAGCCTCGACATCATCCGTTAGGGATCGGATAGAATCTTCTGGGGATAAGAAATGAGGAGGAACGATTAGAGCTGAGGGATCTTTGACCCATTTTGGAGCTCCTCGACGTACATCCTCTTCCTCATCATCATCACCACCCTCAGCTGGTGAATATTCAAGAAACAATTTCCCTACATCCTCTTTGGCCGTAGATTTGAGCAATTGTAAAGTACGCCTCCTCGGCCTTAATTTCCCATGTATTTTCATTAGGATTTCTGCAAATTGATTGACAGATTGAAAGCCCCAGTCTTCGATAAAATTCTCAATGGAGAAATCCTTAAAAAAGTTTGAATGAGCTTCCAGAAGGTCAGGGATTGGGGCTCTACCCCCAAAATCAAGCCGAAGGAGGACCTGGAGGGTGTGATTGATTTTTGAGAGGATTTCCTCGGGAGTGGATAGGAATTCTTTGAAGGAATGAGGAAAAAGAATCTTTATTTTTGACTCGAATGTCTGAATAAAAATGATAGAATTTCTTTGAGCAAGAGAAAGCAGCTCTGGGGTGAACTTTTGTCCTTGGTACATTTTTCCAAACTTGATAATGAATTGGGGCAGACTTATTCCAGTAGGAGTTTGATTAATAAGCGTGCGAATCTTGTTTAGAATAGGATCTCTATTTTCAGAGGATGGACGGAGACGAGGGAGGAGGAATGGCTCAATCGTGGCATGACCTTTGCAAATCTTTTCAAAATAGTTAATCTCTTCTTTTGTGAATTCTGGAGCTTTTGGTTGACCCTCTTCTTGTTCATTCTCTTGCTCTTTTAATACTAGGGCTCGATTAGCTCTGTACTTTTTTAGAATCCACGAATATTCTGTACTATTCTCGTCCAGCTCCCCGTAGATTGAACTCAATTCAGCCTTGACTGTTTTTTCGTCAAAAAGGTTTACTCCAGAAGGATTGTAGATCGATTTCCAGCGGAGATACTCGTCAAATCTTGAATAATCAAAGTCATCAGAGAGCTTAGAAAGAGATGTTCGAGTCCCATCACATTTTTGGACTTGATTAACGAGGGGTGTTTTACTCGATCCTTGACCTTGCATTTCAATTTTTACAAATCACAAAAAGAACCTGTAAAAAAGTACCAGAAATTAATAAACACATTAGCTAATATTCAACAAGTATCAATTAATTAATCACAAGTATTTAAGCAGGCAAAAATCAAATTATCAAAATAAGTAAAATTAAATATATGAAATTATGAAAGAACTGGACTAATTCTTTGCAATGCAATGTGCAAAATAAAAATGACAATATTTACCTCAATCCATTAATGTCAGCAGACGTAAAAGTTACCCAAACCCGTGATAAGGTAGAAAAGTGATCTGACCTATATAAATCTAATTAGCGTTAATTAATTAGGTATATAATTTTAATTAAAAAAGATGTCAACTCTCGTGTACTTTTTCAATAATTTACGATATATTCGGAACTAAAATAGCGGCAGAAAAATATTTAAATCAGAGTTCCAAAAAATTCCAAAAATAACACAAAAACAAAAAAAAAGAACAAACAAAGGAAGACAAACAAAGAAGATAACCATACTTAGGATTAAAAATATCATGTCACATCTTGGAACAAAATGCTAGCTTTCGAGGTTATTTAACAATTAGTGAGCTCCTCATCCTCAAAGGGGTCCTATTGACTCGGTTATTTTAATTCTACAATACATATAGTACCTACCTACTTAGGATTAGATTTGAATTTCGATTAATAATATTAATTGATGTTCAAAATAATATTATAATTTTTGTCTATTAATAAAAATCCGTTTATTCTTTTCATGAATTGAATATATTTTATAACACTTGTAATCACGCCAATCAATTTAGATTTCACATTTTAAGCATTTTAAGTTTTTAAACACTTTTATATCTTTCAAATCCACTTCCCCGTCGTGTCGTTGTCTTTTCATTCACTAAAATATAGGTAATTAATGGTGATGTTACATGTATCATATTGTATTATTATAATTAATTATATACGATAGATATCAAGATAGGTATAGAAGGAATTTAATGGATTTAACTTTGGTTGTCTTTTAGCTTAAATCTAGAGGGTATCCTCAATAAGTTGATTAGTTTTGCTGCAAACCTCGCAAACATTTTTCGCAGAAGAGTTGAGGAAAGTGCAATGACGACAAGACCATTCCGGAGGTTCCTCCGAAAGACGTTCATATCCAAAAGAAGGATCCTCCCTTTCCAGAGGGCTCCTCCGATGATTTGATGGACGAGATTTTGAAGGATAGGAGTTTGAAGAGTTATTATTATTATTAGATTTAATAGGAGGGGGAAGATGATTGACTGTGACCTCTGCCTCTGAACCTCTCTCTTGTCCCTCATTTCGATAGTATGAAGGTGGCACATTGTCAGCATCTCCTTCATACCCAGGCACTTTGCTACGCGTTAATAGAGTTTGATAAAACACGACATCCAGGCTATCAAGATTAGTTTCCAGTGGAGGTGGAGGAGAACTTTTTCCCCCACCAGTCCTTTTAGGAGAGTTGTCAAGCTTAGTATAAGATATTGTAGGTTCCCTTTCGTCATTCTCCCTTGCCATTTGATGGTTCTGACCCCTGTGTCCGTGGCTTGAAGAACTACTACTCTTACTACTACTTGAATGATTAGAGTAACTGCTCGTCTTTGGTCTTTGAGGGATGGGAAGGGTCTTTGTAGTCTCGGAGGACTTGTACCTGCTTCGATCTTTGTTGAAATTAGAGCTAGAGTGGGAATTTGAAGCTGGTAGGGATGCCCTTGAGTTAAATCCCCTCGTTGAGGAAATACTGTGTTGGTATTCAAGTGCAGCTACTAATGCTTCATCCGCCTCGCCGCATTCTGAATCTTTCCCAGATGACCTAAGCCTTGAGGGAGGCTCTTGTTCATAAAGAACTGGCTTTCGAGAACGACTAGCATTGTCAAACACTTTGGGAGGATTAAATTCATCAAGCCAGGACTCATGTGATGGTTTAATTTCTTCTCTTGAGCCATAGGCCGCCGCATGATGGTTTGATTCTTCGGGTGTGAGCATTAGTAGATCCTCCTCAGACAATTTAGTTTGCTCCAAATGTTTCCCAACGTTAGAGTACCCCTTTGATCCTCCTTTGGTGGTGACGGCAAAGGCACTATTTCCAACCTTTGGGATAGCTCTATTAATGGCGTTTTCATTCGCATGAGCAAATGCAAGCATTTTTTGACGGTCTGAACGGATCTTGTAGAGAATGGAGGTAGCAATTGTGTTGACATTCCCGAGATATTCTTGCCTAAATGCAAACACCTCGTCTATACCAGGGTGGTTTGCAGGTTCTTCCAATTGAATTTGCTCGTAAATTTGACTCAGGATCTGTCAAAAATGTGATATTTGAATGAATTTTATTAAAATCAAGGTTTAAATTCATTTTAAAATCTTGTAATTCAACTTACAATGCATTCTTGGCTCGCAATAAAGAGATCCCTCGAGACTTCCTTGAGGATTTCAAAGTCTACAGGTTGCTTTAGGCTGGGGTACGAATTTCAGGGTTGTATCTGTCAGATTCACATATCCCATTGAAATTAGCACCTCGTGGGCATTGTGAAGGTAGGCTGAGATATTATGATAATAAAATCCACAGGTTAGCTTCAATGTCTTGTACTCTTCTCTCCAGGGCTCTTCAATCAGGTTATGAGCATATCTTGTGAGGTGTTCAAAAGCTCCAGCTGCTTCCCTTGGATCAAAATTAGGCCCAAACTTTTTGACACTTTGACCAATAACGCGCTCCGTTGAAGGGAACTTGAATTTTTGATCTTGAGGGACCAGATTTAGGTATTCCGAGATGTAGCCTTCATATTTAATATGGAAAAAGCATGAGCTAAAATTAATTGAACATTTTAAATACGCGTACCCTTCATAAAACGAAGAGCTTGTGACTTTTTGGATTCTTCATAAGCGTGTATGTACTCTTCATGGGAAGAGATAATGTTTTGTTTCAGTTCTTGGATTTGCTTATTTTGTAGCAAGGCCGTGGATGACACCGTGAGCGAGCTCCGATGGTTCATTTTTCAGTCTTTGGTAATCTGCAATTTAATTTAGAATTTTAAAATAAGTTAATAAATTAACATGCAATAAACGTATTTAAAATTAAAATGACTCACGTACCTCGTAAATCGTAATTTTTACAATCAGCTGAGGGATCCAATGGTAGGTACAGCTTTTCAATTATTGATCATCTTTGGTATTTTAATCGGGTGACCTTTGACCTGGAAGATAATAATAGAAGTAGAATTACAAACTTGAAATTTCGAAATAGTCATATAAATGCGTAAACTTTTGATTATAAATTATAACTTTTAATTTTATTCTTTTATGAATTATTTCTTAATTTTATTAACTCTAATTAGACAAGAATATCACTTACAGTGTGTGGGTGGAGTAATTACATGGCGTGGATATTGTCACAAATCATGCCACAATTGGAGGATGTTGAAGAATTAAATTTAAAAATTAGAGGATGACTAACACAATTGTCAATTACAATGCAATTGTACAATTTCACGACGGACTTCCTGCTTACTCTTTTTTATCTATTATTTGTACAGGATAAATGTAATTATTGTATGAAGGTAATTGTAATTAAATTCGAGGTAAAAATCATCACAAACTTTCCTCAGGATTAAAAATAAAAATACATTTTTGGGCTCTCGATTCTACGGATATAAGCCTATAGGCTGACTTATATCTATTGACCCCAAACCGTTACTTCCCAATAATTTTAAGCGTCTTTTTATTTATTTGGGTAAATTTTTACAACAATTGGGTATTTATTTTTTAAAAAGAGTCATCAATAGCCATAAAGTGACCTCTTGACGCATACTGAATGGCAATATGACCCTGTTGCAGCAAATACAGCTGGCAGAGCTGGGGAATTTTAGAAAAAATTGTATTAAACTTTTTTGAAGTTTTTTGAGAATTAAAAAATTACATCTGTAGGGACAGCATTCGAAGCCCTTTGGACAGCGACAACTGCATGGTCCGTCCGTACATCTACACTCGAGGAGGTCACACCAATTATCCTGAATCATATTGGCATTTCTTGGGCACACTTTAAAAGTTTAAATAGGAACAAAATAAATGATTGATTTTAATGATTTTAAGATATTGTCATATATAAGTGACTTACCCCAAGGATTCTTGACACAACGCTGACCACAAGCTCCAGAACCAGTGAGATATCGTTCACAATGGAAGGTTTGTGGACAGGCCAAGGTACATGGCTGTGTTTGGGGAAGGCAAGGTTGAGGAGGAGCTATTATTGGTGCTGGAATTGGACTTGGTGCTCTGGATTTTTTAAAATTGCATTTAATACTTAAATCTGACGAGTAAATATTTTAACTAAACAGAGGCAATGGCATATAGGCTTGAATATACGTAATATATATGAAATTTGAATATATATATATATGTAAATACCCTGGAGGTGGAGGCATTTGATCTGGTGGTGGTTCCTGACATTCTGCGGACAGGATTTTAAAAAATAACTGAATTAATATTTAGTAATTCATGAAAAGTATTATTTTAAATGCTATATTTTTATAACCTGCTTGATATATGCAGATTAACGCCAACACGAGGAACTTTGAGTTAAGCATTTCTTTAAACCTCCGTTAAGGAACGAGTGAAAGTGATTTCCCAAGGTTCAAGTCTTTTTATGGAATTTGGAGGATTTTTTTTCAAAATTCACCATAAAATAAAGAATTCTAGCTTTGGAATAGCAATGCCATTTTGTAAATTTATAGCCATTTCAGGGATTTAGAAATTGTAATTACATTTCATTTATAAAAATATTCATTGTCCATTGCATTGATCAAATATATATGTTGGACTTGGGAATTCATAATTGAGATTTGAGATCCCTAAAAGACAAGCTTTGTGCATTTTTAACTGCTGAAGCGTGGACAATAAAAAATGCATATATTTTGTACGAGATAATTAACTCAGAAATTCCTATTTGAAATTTGAATTGTTAAAATTTTAAAGTCATATAATATTTATAGACTACAGCCTATTTCCTTTCGTTGGCGTTCCTATTCGATAAGTTTGAACTTTAGATGAGATTTAATTTAATAAAAATAGTATTAAAATATTCTATTGAACTAACTTTTATATAACATTTTTAAATCTGAGAAATAAAATTAATATTCAAACTATTTTAATCTTAAATTTTTGGCTTAAAATTAGATGGCTAGATTAGTCACTAGACGCTACATATCCGTACTGATTCCGTACATGTACTATTGTATTACTAGTATAAATGTCAAATTGGTTTTGAAATTGAAATTTATTTAATACCAATGTGTATAAAAATAATAATTTTGAAATCCAACATATTATTTCCAAATTTATGTGCATAATTTTGGGTTTTGAGCACAGAATGAGGCTGGCTTGTCACCCCTCTTTGCCCTTTCTTTCTCGAATTGGTCAAATTTGCCACCGGATGGGAATGACTCGAAAAGGGCCTTCATCTCATCGGCGTTCAATAGCTCTTCCTCTGGTGCACCTAGATATTATAATAATTAATTAACCCTTAATTCCTAAAATAACTTTTCAAACTCACTCTTGATCTGGGCTCCGTTAACTCCCCACACTATAAGAAATGTATAAAAATTAAACCTAATTAAATAAATTGTAGGTATAAATTATAATGCTTACTCATTACGATGAAGAACCCAAGAATAAAGAAAAATGACTTCATAATGAATTTTTGATTGGCGTTGTTCAAGATTTGGAATTGATCTTGTGGAGTAGATCAGGGATCCCATTCTTTTTATATTCTGGATCTATTTCCGGTTTCAGAGGATCATAGGCCATCGGCATAGTTCATTCACATTTTACCTAGTCTTGTTTCAAGGATTCTAGGAAAAAATTGCAGTTATTTTTAATTTTTTTCAGAATCTTCCGGGTTCACCAGACCTAGTTAGGTGTCCAGTATATGGCGTTTACATTATCCAGAATAACAAAATTATTTGTAGGTGCCCAAAATGGTATTCAAATCCCAAATTCAACTGGAAAACCATTTCCTTTTTGGGAAATGCTTTCATTTTACAGTATTTATGAATCATGATATGCGGAAACATGCAAAAACTGGACATCAGGCTCAAAATCCCACTGCATTGCTCAAAAGGATGCGGAAAAAAATTTGGTTAACTTTAAAAACTATCAGTAATTGAAATCAGTAATTGAAATATAAATTGCAATCCTTTATTTCATTTTGATATTTCTCGTAATAATTATTATATATTGACATTTAATTTAATAAAACAAGCCTAGTTTTCACCGTAATAATTGCAATTGTTTGAATTCCTATTACTCCTCTTATCGTTAATCTCGGGGAATATTGAACTCAAATTGAAATTGGAGACGGAGGATCCACCTTGATTAGCCATAGGGTTGATTAGCTGTTGCTGTTGTTGTTGTTGTCCACCTTGATATTGTTGTGGTTGTCCCTCATTAAAATGTAGATTTGGATTGAATTGTTGTTGAGGATGTTGTTGCTGTTGCTGATGTGGGAAATTAGGGCATTCAAGCATATTTGATTGTTGAGGCTGGAATTGATTCTGGGGAACTTGCGAATGTTGTTGTTGCACCACGTTGTTGACTGGAGGCTCTGGATTTTTTCGAAGTAAATTCTCTGTCGTGTAATAATTGTTGTTTGAGGAGGAGGAGCGAGAAGAGTTGTAGTTTTGAACGGGATTCTGATGTGAATTTCCAACTAATTTTGAAACGGGGAATGGATTAGAATGTGGATTGTTATTGGTTGATTTCCTGTTAGAATTGTTGCCTGTATTAGGATTAGGATAAGGGGAATGGTTAAGCATCCAATTTACAGGGGTTTGATTGTTGTTGATATTATGGGAGGAGCTCCTACTCTTTTTAGGAGCTGGAGAAGATTGAGGTGGGTTCTGTTGTTGTTGCTGCTGCTGCTGTTGGATAGGAAAGATGTACTCGGATGGTGCAAAATTCGGATTAAATGGAATTCCGGGTTGCTGGATCGTACTTGGATAAAAGTTGTAATTGTAGGAAGAATTATTCCCTGAATTGGGTGAGATTTGCGTTGAATTCCCCTTTGAAACGGGTTGTGGAGGATTGGGCTGCCGCGTAGGAGGGTTATTGATGATTGTAATTTGAGTTTTTGGTAGAGATGTGTATTGTGAGGGCTCTTGAAGTGGAGGATATGAGACTGATCTCGTAGAATTGATTGGTTGTGGAGTTGAGGAGGAAGTGGAGGGTATGAGTTCAGAGTTATCGATATTGTAGGGATAACGGCGAGGAGATTTTTGTTGTTGTTGCTGCTGCTGCGAACGAGATTGAGGTGGGAAATTCTTTTGAGGAGGCGGAGGACCTTGCGGAGGGGATTGATAGAAATTAGATTGGTTTATAATTTGCTCCTGATTAGATCCCAATGGCTCTAGATTTAATTGAATTGGTGGTGGATTTCCCCTCGTGGGATTTGTATTATTATCGAATTGATTTAGCTGGGGTACTTGGAATGGATGGAAATTAGGGGAATTTAGTGAGGGAAGGATTTGTTGCTGATTTTGCCGGTTTGAAGAATGATTTTGACTACTGCTCGCCGTTCTTTTGCTAGAATATTGCCTTTTACGGCTTGGAGTTGTTGAAATAAGTGAATTAAAATTATTTTCTTGTGATTGAGATGAAGAGAATTGTTGTTGAGAGCGTTGTTGTGTTCTAGAACTTGAGGATTTACTTTGTTTTTGCCTTGGGGGTGTAGTTTGGAGTGGTTGAGATTGAGTTGACAGTGGATTAGACTGCTGGGACTGTTGGGGGTTGTACAAAGGGATTGAAAATGATTCTGTTTGAATTTGAAAGTTGAAATTACTACTTTCTTGCCCTTGGAATGAATTTTCAGAAAGGAATTGATTAGATTTTGGTGCGGATCGATTTGATGAGGATCTTGAAGTGCGGATAGGAGTTTCTTTCGACGAGAGGGAAATTGGGAAGAAGTTTACATTTGTTGATGGATCCTCTTGAAGGAGTTGGGTGGGATTTGGTCCAGAATTGGCGTTGACATTTGATTCTCGCTGATTATTGTTGGAGAAATGAATATTCTGGGATTGAGGTTGGTGAGAAACGTTTGAGGAACTTGAAAAAATGTTTGAATTCTGCGAATCTTTTTTATTTCCGATCGGAGCCGAATTTGTGGTATTAAAATTAAGATTTAGACTTGAATTATTATCTCGCTCGCTCACTCCATGCCCAATATTATTTAAATTCAGGTCGAAATGATGTGAAAATAGGTTGAAATTGCTTTCATCAAAAGTGATTCCCGTAAAAGGATTAAATATATTAGTTTGTGATTGATTTTTGGAGTAAGGAAGCCTGGAGGTTGCTTGTACATCTTGGGATTTGGAAGTACTTGAAATAGTCGATGAGAATATAAGATCAGAAAATGGAAGAGTAGAATTAAGAAGTGGCTGCATAACGGAAGAGGAAATGGTGGTGTTTGGGGTTGAGATTGAATTTGCGTGATGAGATACGGCTGCTTCCGTCTGGGGGGTTTGAAGAGCGTTATTGGAGGAGGAGGACTCATCAGGGAGCATTGCATCAATGAAAAATGAGGATCTTCCTCCCCCATAATTGAGGGTATTTTTCTGAGGACTCGAGGGACTGTTTTGTGATTCGGTGGTGACAATATTCTCCCTTCCAGGTAAAAGGGGAAACATTGACAAAAACATTTGCGTCGGAGACATTGAGGATTTTGGTGAGGAATTGTCGTGCCATTCACCTTCCAGCTCCATTATCTCAGGCCCATCAATAATTCCAATACTTCTCGCAATACATTCGCTAATTTGATCTGCATTCTCATTCAAATTCATTGATTCTGGCTCAATTGAAGGGCAAGTTGTTGTTGGATGCTGTCCATTAGCTTTTGAACAAGCTTGGCTGGGAGGTTGAGATACATTTTGAATTTCTTTGAGATTTTGGGTAGATGGAGGGGGTTCTGGAACTTTTTTGGACATTTCAGATATTCCTTTACTTTGAACCTTGGGCTGTGATGTTTGATTTGAAGTTTCAGTATGCTCATTCCCATTTGAAAGCATTGTGGATTCATGATCTGAAGCTTTTGCTGCAGAATTCCTCAGGGTAGTGTTTTTAGAAGGGGTCTGGGTATTTTCCGAGACCCCTTCGGTTACAACCTCCTCCTCCTGTATGATAATTTCAGGGAAATTGCCATCAGACTCAATAATCTGGATCTGAATTGCGGTATCCTCGTCGAAATGCACCTCATTCTCTGGAGGAGCTGCATTATTTGACGCATCTTTCTCTTTATTAACCTCAGCATTGTTCTCCTTGTCACTATTTGGGGATCCTTCCACAGGGGTAGGCTCTGGCACTGGTTTCTCCTTTCCTTTCTCCCCATCTTGCGATTCATTTGCAGCTTTAGATGCTGACCACTCTTTCTCCTTCTCCCTCAGGGCTACAAGCTCATCCATAAGCTTTGCCTTTTTGGATTTCCTATTCCTTTTCCATTTAATACGTGGAGGTCGCCGATTAATCACTGGAATTGCAATCTTTTGAGATTCGATAGGATTTGTAGAAATTAAATTAAATGAAGAGATTGGAAGTGGAGAAGGAGTTGGCTTTGATTGGATGGGTAGTTGAGTTAGAACATAAGTTTGTAGTGGTTGGATATTGAAATTAGGCACAATTGAACCCACCATTTGGGTTTGTGGTGGTGGTAGAGTGGCTGTTAATGTACAAGCTGGCATAGAATTGGCAACTTTAAGTGCTTTTGGCGGAGGAGCAATTTTGATGGATTTTTTTAATGGGGGGTTTTTAGGTTTGGACACTTTTGATGGGGATTTTAGAGCACTTTCCTTCGCCTTTTTGAGGGATTTTGAATTTACTGGACATTCTTTGGTCTTGTGAGGTTCCTTATTTGTTGTGAGATTTGGGGGAACCACCTCCATAATTGAAATCTCTGGAATTTCCTCCGGTTCTGATGGAACTAGATTTGGAAATAATTTAATAAATTATTCTCAATTTTATTATTGAATTACCTGGTATATCTGGGCTCTTTGGCTTTGGAGGAGTGACGATGGGTGATATCAGCTTTTCCTGTGTCAATTTCAAGCTTGGCCCAAGGGGAATAGAAATCTTTGCCTTCTCCAGTAGGGCCGTCAGCTGCTTGACCCTGAGGATCAGCCTATTTACTTCATCCCGGAGCTCGTTGATTAATTTGGCTGAAATAATCAATGTTTATTTACAATTAGATTAATTATATCTTAATCCAAATTAATCCAATTTAAATTTAAATGTCTATATAATTACTCTTTTCGTCATCCTGATCTTTGGAGAGGAGCCTCGAGTTTGAGAGCCGTAATTGCTTGATGAATTGTGCTGAAATGAAATGTAATTTATTAGAATTAGTGGCAAATAATATAGGAATGTCATTAATCAACTCCTTTAATTGAACTCACCTGAATCTTGAAGGATTTGTAATTTTGTAATGGGTTTTGCAGGGTCAAATTGAGGGAGGTACTGGGACAAATTAGTAAATTCTTTATTCAGCTTATTACGCTGATTTCGTGCCCATTCTTTTGAGTTCCCCTTATGTGGCATGTTGACACCTTCAATTAGCACTTTTGATTAATTAGTCATATTAATTTTGTCTAAATTAAAATAAATAAATGAAATGCAATGTCAATTGCAACTTAAGTCAATAGTAATACAATTTTTAAAAGAGTGCATCTTTCTACCGTTTTTAGGCGAAGCAGCCATACATATGTCAATGTCATCCAACGTTCAAGCGTACAAATTCTTTAAAAATAATTGCACAAATTCATATTCCAAATTAATTTAATCTAATAAATATTCATTTTCTGTACATTATGCCAATGTGGATACATTAGTCTAGTAACATAGATTAGATAATAGAAAGGAAGTTAATTAAATCAATCAGGAACACTGGGCAGACTTGGAGGCTGCAGTGAAAGTGGATTTAGTCTACGGATATTGCAGTTAATGAATTAATTATAGGTTAATTTAATAGATAGTTTCCCAACAATGATCCTAATGAATTCATTTGGATCACCCTATATAAATCCAATTGTTTCTGATGATCTTCATACAGTTATTACCTCAAAAAGGACTCAGACTCTCAGACTCCCTCAAAAAAATCCCAATCAAAAATGGATAGACAAAATCTCAAATTCCTCCTCATCCTCCTCGTCATCTCCTACCAAATTGCAAAGGTATTCAATTTAATTAAAATTATCTATAATATAATCAAGAATCAATTCTCAACAGATCAATGCCAGGATTATCCCAATTTCCAGTAATAGCAAAATGGAAATCAAAAATAGCAAAACTCAGATTGCAGAGAAGCAGGATGGTGGCTTTTTTGGGGATGATGATGAAGATAGCGATGATGATGAAGGGTAATTATTTATTAGTTTAATCAGTTTAATCTAATCATAATAAATCATTAAATCATCTTTTTTATTTTTAGACCCAGCATGATGCAGACAATGGGTAAATTGTTTTTAAATTATTTGCAAAATCAATACCTACTCCAGGAAAATCCTAAAATTTTATTTATTTTTTCAACTCAAGGTAAATATGCCGTAAATGTGGGAAAGATATTCACTGGGATGATGAAGGGTGACATAACGAAAACAGTCTCGGGAATGACGGGGATCATGCTTGATGTCAATTCCTCATTCTTTGGGACAGATGACGACTCCTCCAAAACAGACCTTACCAATCAAGACACGATAAAGAAGTTAATTTCGGGTGGAGGCGATAAAGAAAGTGACGATGATGATGGAGATTATTAATTTTAGGGAATCCTCAACTTTTTTGTTATACTAATTTTTAATAAATAATATAATTTTTTATCTAAATTCAGATTTTGAATAATTTGAGATCCTTTTAATGGGTTGATGAATTGCATTTTGCATTTGTCGCGTTAAACTGCATCAAGATGATTTGATATGTGAATATTGCGCCCAAAATCTATTGAAAAATTATAAATTAGGTCGCAATTTATATTGTAATTCAATCCATTTCTAAAATCTTACAGTTCCCACAAAGCCATAGGACATGGTGAAGAATCCAGAACCTCTTAGCCCAGCCGATGACAAATCTTGTAGGATTAAATTAAGTTTTCCAGGTTGGATTTGATCCGCAAAGGAATTATTTGAGAAAAACCATTTCCGGACATCCTCCATCATTTTATGCGCTCGGCTCGCAAGGACAATGGTCGCGGACTCACAGGTCAAAGAAATAAGGACAAGAAAGTCTTTAGCCTTGAAAGAGTAAAATCTTTCAATGGACAGAGTGAAATATACGGAAATGGAGACGGTAGAAATGAGGAGAAGTCCCCCAAAAAGGGAATTGATGGCGTCCACCTGGACTTTAAAAATCCGATATTCTTCAAAAATCCTTTGAGGAGCCGATCTCTTTAAATCCTCAATAAAATTGACCACAATATTCCAGTAGATGACCATCACGGTCATATAAAGCAAATAGCCATAATAATTTACGACCTTAAAGTAAATAGCCATAATTAAATGAAGTTGAAGACATTTAAATTATTCACAACCTCTGATGCCATTTGGCTTGCTGCTGAAAAGGCAATCAAGAATGATTGGGACCACCCAGGGTAATGGGCTACTTTGAAATATGGGTAATAAATACCCGCAATTACATAATAGAGGATCGTCCCCACGGGGGCACAAGTACAGTAGACACAAATGAAATAGGTAAACCATCTGCCCTATAAAATTTTAGAGTATTTTAAATGTATTTCTGGATTTGGATTATCGGATATTTACTCGGCAGGGTCCCTTGGTCCTTATGATGGAAAATATCTCTTCCATTTGAGCCCACCGGAACCAAATGAGGGCGAGGAAGGTGGAAAAATAGAAGCGATTGAGGACATCATTTATAAAAGAGAAGAGGGCTTTGAAATCTTGTGTGTTGCCGTCAAATACGCTTAATGAATCCCAGGAATTCTTAAATTTTTTTATCACCCCAAATAAAGACCAAATGAAGCAAAGGACCTTGAAAGTTTAAGAAATTATCAATTAATTTTAAGCATTCTTGCAAATAAATCTCATATACAATTTGTAGCCTGTATTTTTGGAATATAAATTTCCCCTTGCTCGGCTCCCATTTGAATTTGAAGGGAAATATTAAGGAAATGAATGCAAAATTGAAGAATATTTCCAAATGCCTCAGAGGGGAATTGTTGGTCGAGTTGTTGTTGAGGCAGTCTAATGGGAAGAATGGAGCGAATTGGGTCGTGGTAGGTTTCAAGGGCTCAACCTTTCGAGGGGACTTAATTTTGCTGGGTAGACTGAAAAAGTTTTGCATTTTGAATAATTTTGAAGTGCATTATACGGCCAAGGTTGAAAGGTTAAATGAATTCCCATTAAATTATAAGATTTTATCATTTTATTTGAGAAGCATGTTTATAAGTGTTTTTATCGCAAATATTTATCCCCATTATGCTAAAGGATTGTAATTGCTATTTGCAATCATCTTATAACAATTGTTAATTGCTCGAACTTTACTTCCTCAGCCCTCTTATTAAACTATTATAGAATATAGATAGATTCTAGACCTACACTATTTTTATTTTAAGATACAAAACCAATGCAAACTTTCGTATGATACAGCGCATAGTTAAATATTATAGTAGGTACATCTCATTCGATAGCTAATGATAATCCTAAATTGTTATAATTAATTAACTCTAAGCAGGTCACGAAAAAAGAATGATTTATAACCGAATGCAAATAATTTGAATTAACCTGTGGAAATTTTTAAGCATCCCAATGCAATGGCAATATGTATTCAATTAATTCTCAGCAACACCCACAATTTCCAAATAACATCCATTTACCAGGAATCCAATGATTAATGCACGGACAACAGTATAAAAGTCAATGTCAGAATGCAGTTCTGCGTCGTTATTAAAAACGGTCCAAGTTTTTAATTAATTATTGCATAAATATGAGATTTCAATTAATCCTTCTCC
>JAAZTK010000100.1:0-30852 GCA_036507255.1 Megalothorax incertus | reverse complement strand
GTGGACTGTGTTCCAGGCCGTGGTTTATTCAATCGACGGTTTTATGGTCATTTTTTTGTGTGTTCTGTTACTCCCTTCTGGAGGAACCCGGGCAAGCTGTTGCCGACACGAAGAAGTAATGATTCCATCAAGTTGGGGGCAAGGACTAGCCCTGCGAGTGACCCCCGGGGTAAAAAGACCAACACCCCACGGACGGATAGCCGTAAGTTTGCAGTTTCAATCCAATTTATACACCTAAATCTATTCAAAACCATTCAACCATTCGCCTTAATTGCCTCAAGCCTTTCAAAACCTTACAATAGCCCTTTTCTAAAAGACACCCAGATTCCTTTGAGGATTGAATATTCTTCAGAAATTGTGGGGACATAATTTCCGGGATTTGATATGATTCTTTGATTCCAGGAACTAATATCATGGGCAAATTCACTCAATCGGTAACTGGTTCTACTTAAAAAGGAATTTGTGTGGCAATTCTAAAGAATTATTTTTCCTCGAGCAGGTTCGAAGAATAGTTCAGGATGTAAGAGATGATGGTACAACTACAGGGCAATCCAAAGATGAAGTTTTAAGAGTCCATCAAAGTGTAAGTCTGAGAACTATTTTTAATAGAATATTATTTGATTTTAATTGACAGCTCCGAGCAACCCGCCTCCGTCTGGAGACGAGCTATAATATAGCTAAAGAATCTCTTGTCAACCTACACAAAGAATATGAAGATTCAAAGAGTCTTTATGTCTTCTCACGATACGGCCAACTCAAAAAGATCATTAAGGTACCTTTTTACACTAATTATAATTAGTTTTACAGCCGAGAACTTTACCAACACAAAAATTCCACATTTATAACTTTTTTTTCAACAACAAATGGCCATATATTGTCATACAAAATACGAATATAAAAATATAAGGCAGACCATTGGATCGATTAGATAAATTGTCTACTCCTTCGAACGAATATATCTATTATGCTATACTTATATGAAAGAGGTGTAGGATTCAGCTCGGGTTTTATCATTTTACCCAATACCATCATATAAGATCCGTATGACTACTACAATAGAATTTATAAGGCTTCGGTACACAGTTTAATAAAAGTGGATGGCGAGTATTTATGGTTTAAGGATCAACTCGACGTATAATCCCCCAAAAAATCTTTACTTCGGGGCTTCGGGAGTCCGGAAGGAGGGCCGGGAAGATTTTTGGACAATGCAGAATTTGAATATGAAAGAAAGGGGGGCCATGAGAGGGGCGGAGGCAATTATGCAAATTCTGGTGGCATTTTTTAATTATTCTCCGGGGTCCCCTTGCCCAAATATATTGTATATATCATAAAATCTTCCCTTAAATTCCAAGGCCTCTTCATATCGATTATTCTCCAGTTTAAGTATTCATACTGCCTAAGGAAGCAGATTGCTCCCCCCCACTCCGCCGCTTCCCCTCCCCCCTCTCGGTCCCCTCCCCTCTCCCCTCGCCTCAATTATAAATTGTTTGCCCAAGTTTCACTTTCTTCCTTTTCACTTTTACTTTCTCTTTCAAACTTTCTCCCCCGACTTGTGTGAGTAAATGCAATGCAATACAAATACAAATATCTACCTATCTATAGTATCTTTAGTGCTTGGAACTGGTAGCTTTTTTCCCGAAAATCCGATCCCAACTCGGATTGGGATTGAATTAATATGGCGGGATTGGGATAAGAGAGCCGGATGCCAATCCCATCCGATCGCCGATCAACCCATCCCTAATCCCAGACCCTGGATCCCATCCCCCCTTCGATCCCAGCTGGACATCGGATTTAGCTCCAGATCCAGAAATCTGTGGGATCAAGGTTGTATAAGGATTTTAGTGGGATGGAATGACTGGGATTTTTAAAAAAAAACCATGCCAAACTTGTTTCAGATCTCATATTTTTTCGAATCCAAAGGTCGGATGTTTAAATATTTTGGATTGGAATTTTTTATCTAATTTGATTCAATCCAACTGGACAGAGATCCGTAAGTTAAGGATCATATAGGATTTGTCCGAAAGGCTCCCGATTGGATTCGAATAAATTTCAATCGGATGGATCAGATGGAGCTTCTCCAATCTCCTGGTTTAATATTAGGACGATGACAGGATCGGATAAATCATAAATTTCAAGCACCAATTTTTTCCAAGGTCTTATTCGTTATCTTGGATCCAATCTGTACCAATCTGATAACGGATCCGAGCCCTAGGTATCTGTTTAAAGAAAGTTAAGAGCCCTAGATTGGGGAAAGTCGAGTTTGACAGGGCTCAGGAGAGTCTGAGTGAGGGAGAGAGATGCAGGATTCACTTAAAATCTTTTGTGACACCGTTCTCCGTTCGGATCTTTCCCACATGGATGTGGGAAGCCAACTTGGCAATTATTGAGTTATATTTTTCTCCCTTCAGAATCAGATCTCGAATCCAGAGTGAAATGTCAATGTGTCTGGCTTCCCCTTTCCGTTTTGGGGAAAAGGTGACATGGCTTGGGATTTGTCAAGATTTGAACCCGGGGGAGGTTAGCTTTACCCGGTGCATTTAAAGATTAATCCAGTTCACCAAATATGGCATATATTTGATAGAAGAACGTGTTTAAAAGCCAAATCCAGAATTTAAATAAAGTTTTGATAATTAAATGATTTATTCCCCAGGCACTAATGAAATGGAGGGTGGATAATCTTAATATTATTATTTTTCCAGCCAGTGATTAGGCTGGAAAGGGAATGGACCCTTTTGGAAGTCCCAAAGCAAGAGAAAGCAGAGCCTGTAAGGATTGTTATGATTTGATGATTTTGTAATATTTAATGCATTCATGCAAATTACTAGATTAACAATTATGTCCTCCGAGCTTGCTCCTGCCTTGAAAAGGTGACATCAAAGGGCCACAGTGGTGACCCTGATGACAATGAGGAAAGGGATGAGAGGGAACGTCTTGAAGATATGACTTCCGTTCAAATTGATCTTGAAAACACGGTATCAATCAATCATCTATATAAACTACTAAAGAGGTACGGCGGTCTTCGAAACCTCATCAGGGACTTGACGGTAAGAATCCACAATTTAATTGGGGGGAAGGGGCGGGAGCCTGGAAAATGCGGGAATCGGGGGGTTCAAGGATGATGTCAGGATGGGGGGTGACGTCAAAGAGGCGCCGCCGGCCAATTTCTCCGATTTTAAGTCAATTCCCTAGTCAAACTCTATAGGATCCTCGTATATGTTAGGGTAGGGTTTTTTGGATTTCCCCATTTCCCGACTCCAGATTCCCGGATCGATTGGGATCCCTCGAGTGGCCCGGATCCGAGGAATATCCGGGAAACTGGGGCCGTGTGACATACATTATGCAACAATCCTACTCCTTGAATAAACTAGGTGGTAAATGTAATGATTATAATCTCTTTTTTTCTATTTGGTTATGCTTTATCTAGAGACGTTATGCTGCCACAAAATACTACCCAATCTTCCCCAGGTACTTTCTCCTTAAGAACATGATCAAAACCATCACCCATGATCCCAACTATATGGAAGTTTGCCATGAGCATATAAACATCAATAACGTGTTCGACCCCTCAGAATGAGGGAAGAGGCGGAGGAGGTTCCCCGGCCCGGTCCGACCAACTATACCACAATATATCCCTGGATTACGCCCCACAAATTTATATAAAATTTATAAAGTATATCCATATATAGAGTTTTATGCACTACGAGGTGTGCTACAGTGTTCTAGAATTAGTTTGAATCCTCTCATTTCCAAATTGGAGAAAAAAAAGTATAACGACCTGATATAGCACCTAATAAGCTCTGATTTAAGCCATGAATTTTTATTGAGTGACCTCGGAAGTGGTGAGGTCATGTACCTGAAATATAAAAATCACTGGTTTTGTTTTTGTGGTTCTCAGATCCCTATTTTATATATGAAAAAGCTTTACTCTTTCTAATACCCTACATTTTTAGACATCAATTAAGATTATTAAAGGGATTTCTTTTCATCCTTTCATTAAAATGAGCTGAAATTACCCCGTGAAGGGGGGGGGGGTATTTATTCCAGATTCTGGCTTTATAGAGCCAGAAGTTACTTTGTCAAGTAGATTGTTTCATTGCATTTGATAGAATACATTCAAAAGTTCATTATAAGTCATAAAATGTTCAAATCGGATTTGAACTCAATAACCCGAGGGAGTTGAAATGAGACAAAAATATCGCGAAATATTTCCCGAACTTATTAAATTGTTCTCAGACTTACTCAAAAATTTAATCAATCTAGAACAAATTTGATATTATTTATGCAGAATTGTCTGGAGAATTCAGAATCCAATAAATATTTTTGCTGATTATTATTAAATAATGTAAAAAATTGACTTTTAAATCAATTCTAAGAATTTTGTAGCATATCTCGTAGTTATTACTAGTATTACAATCGATAGGGAGCGATCCAATTCTTCCTTTTTGTAATAAGAGTTCAGATTCCTGATTATACAAAATAGATTTCTGATGAATCCAATCAGATCTTGAACTTTAGAAAATTTCAAAATCTGTCAAATTCAGATTCTCAATATTTAAAAATGCGGATCCGATCAATTTAAACTAGTTCAGACCCATTCCCATTCAAAGTACTAATCTGCTAGCTTCCCAAATAGTATGTATCATATAAGAATTTTAAATATATCCTGTGATTCTTCATTTAAATTCTTATTTTCCCCATACTTGAGAGAGACCCCTTTGGATTAATTAGTCTAGGCATTAATTAAGGGAGAATTAATTGGGATTAATCAAAATTCAAATTAGCGGGAAATGGGAGTGTATTCTTCCGTATTAATTTAGTCGAGATTGGATGAAGGAATTAATTCAAAATTCTTAATTACATATTGTATTGGCGCTATGTTGTAGAATAGAATATAATTTAAAGTTCAAACATTTGTTGTTGAAAGGAGGTTGAATGGCTAATTAGCTAATGAGTTGAGACTCACTCTAATTACCCCCCGTGTGGAGAAAACAGTTTAAAATTTTACTTCAACTTCAAAGGTTCAAAATATTAAGCCAAATGTATTAAAAGTCTAAAGTTCTATTATACTATATCTATGATCTATGTACGTAGTTCTAATATTCTTAATAAAAGAATTTTAAATTGACGATTACTCACCGGTTGGATCTTCACGAAGAATTAAATTATCAATTATAATAATATGTCCATGACATGGTGCTTAGTTAGTCAGCCAGTCAGTCAGTCAGCTGGCTACTCTAATCTTTGTTTCGGCGCATGTTCCTAATATTTAAAAGAGCAAAATATCTCTCATCATACTATTTCAGTACCATTGTGAATCCAGACCATTTTTCCGCACTTTTAGCTTGTAAAACAATCCTAGATATCGTCCAACTGGGTATAATCTACTTTTCTTTATCTCTAGGTAGGGTCTTATCACAAAAAAACAAAGTAATAAGTACTAATACTAAGTTGTTCTTCGAATTTCAATCATATAAAGTGAACCTTTGCTAAAATAACTTGATCTGATCATATTAACGAATATTATATTTGTGATTTTCGATAATACTTTTAATATTTTCATGTCATCCTTTAAGACTTACTTTTGAAATGAGAATAGTACAGTAGCTGAAAAAGGCGTTCAACATTTACAAGATTTGCGTCCAATCGACGCGTACTTTCTTTATTCATCATAATATTATACTTTTAAATTTGGTTAATTATTAAATTAGTGTTTTACAAGTTTAGAAGAGTATATTATAGTAATATTAGCTTGTAGTGGGTACAATCCTAGAGACAGTTAAGTATTCGATGATCATTAATATCTTTTTAATCCCTAAGCCTGACCCTACAATTGCTTAGCTTGTTCGAAAAAATGATTTGTTGTCCACGAGAGGTGTTGCACTTGTAAACAATTATAATTCATATAATATATAACTAATTTTTAATCTAGCTTAGATGTTATACTTAATATAGTAGCTAATTAGGTAGGTAAGCGAGAGTTAATGGGTACAATAAATTAGGTAATGGTGTAACTGACGATGAGTAGGGGTAAGGTGAGATTGGTAACTTTGTTAAATACATAATTAATCATTATATATTTAAATATAGGTAATAAATTCGTATTATATTTATTCATAGGCATATTGGAGGTCTTTTTTTAAATTCACCCACAAATATTATTATTCCGTACCTACTATGTACGTATGCTATTTATATTATAGTATGTAAAACTGGATTAAAGGCAGTTTAATAGTTTCTTAACCTAATTTTCAATATCATAGGGCTAACTAGGACGAGGATAGGCATAAAGTATAATTATTATTACCCACTTGGCTAATATAGGGTGACTCCATTAATTGGATATATGAAAAAATAGTTAAAAAATAAGTGGCAATTTCTAATCTAATCCTAACTATAATATACAATATGTATTAAAAACTTAAAGGTGGTGAGAGATTTCACAAAACTTATAAATATTTCAAGCTCCCTTAAATTCCATATAGGTATATATATATATATGTACGACAATATAGTAACAAGATAAGCATTAACTTAGTAGCAATATACCCATGTAATTGTATTTAAGTAGTAGGTAGGAGTACGTGTGTCTAAGACCAAGATGGATTTATTATATCTGGAGGCTGGAGGGTTTAAGGTTATAAATATTATATAGGAGGATGTAACGAGACGGAGAAAGCTCTCCTGGGATGACGTGCACTCTTTCTAAATTAATATACCTTTCTATCTGCTTGCTTTTTATATGAGTATATCCAGACTATAAAGGCCATTTCTAGCTGGTAGTACTACGATATTTACTTTGGGGAGAAATTACAAATTATTTATAAGGATCCTTGAATGCGACTAATACATTGCTATCCGAGAGTCAGAGTATACTTGTTTTTTTTTTAAAAAAAAGGAGGTCAGATTAGCATCCATCTATGCCAGGCCAGGAGTTAGTTTGGAGGTTGTCGACATAGGTTTTTCATGGGAATTTCTATCCTAAAAAAGGAACAACGGACAATTAAAGTTTATGATTTCATTAAAAACTTTGATTGAAGCTATAAAAAGCAGTCGCTAAGCTTAAAAATGGAGAAGCATGAAATAATATATTGTTTTTTAATTGATTTTGAAAGAATATCAAGATTTGTAATGGAAAGAAAGAAGGTAGGGTTAAGATAGGGATGGAGATTCAGGGAAAGTTGTAGATATTTCACCTTTAGACTTGACTTTAATAGTATAACTTGTTCAAAGTATTGTCTAATATTCTCAAAAGAGAATATTAAAGGAGTAGGAGGTTGACAGTAAATCGAATAATCGATGACTTTATGTCCTCGAGTTTAAGGAAGGGAAGGCGGAGGGAGCAAGCGGGAGTAATTAAAGGAGAGTGGAGAGAATTATGTAAATAATGCTACAAAACTTTGAATATATTTTGGATTGTGCAAATATTAATAGTACAATGATGAGGATAAAGAAATAGTATAAGGAGGTGAAGAAGAAAGAAATAGAAAGGATTTAATTTCATGCGCATAAAACCTCTAGATGAATAAGGGCTTTTTAAGGCTCTGGATGAAACTCAAGAGTAAGATCCTCAGGGGATGAGATTAGTGTAGCTCCTGAGACCGTCTCGGATGACCACATAATAGCATCTGTTCCAGCTGATGAAGATGGTGGGCGATCTGAACCATCTAGAGAGTCAGTAGATGTGGTTAGTAGAGCTGAGGACCTCGGGGATGGCCTTTCGGATAAGGAATCCGTAGATTGGATCATCCTACGAGATGGTGCTTCTGTTAGAGAATCAGTCATACCAACACCACTTGGTCCACCCCTCGTCAACTCAGATTCAAGGGAATCTCTTGATATATCCATCCCTTTATTCCCTGTGATATTCCCGGCTGTAGGTACAACTTGATCTTCAAGTGAATCTCCACTTGTAACCATTCGGTTTGGGCTCGGTTGCCTATTAAATAGCTTCATTATCTGGTCATCATCCCCAATTGGAAGGTCCTCATCTCCTTCCTCATACGGCTCATCTCCGCATATTTCAGTCTCATCAGATGCTTCAGAGACTTGAGACTCATGTCCCTCTTCAATCTCTGAGAGAGGAGGTTCTTCTCCGCTCTTTTCAACCTCGGCAAGAACAGCAGTCTCCAGGCGTTCAAACTCTTTAAGGGAGGAACAAGATTCATGTGAGCCGGGGCGACCGTTATTTCGAAGAGAAGCTCCTCCCCCACCACTCCCCATGACGTCATCTAATGATGAGAAGCTAAGAACAGATTTGGGAGAGTTTTTAAGTGAGGATCCTTCCTCTTCAATGTCTTCAAGGCGGCTTAGTCGGACCTCTGAGGGCGGAGCTAGAATTCGCTCAAAGGAAGGTGTGAATTCAGCAGGTTCTAGAAATTCTGGGGGTAGGTCTTCATCCTTAAGAGCTTGCTCAAAGGATGAGCCAGAGTAATAGCCTTTAAATTCATGGGAATCATCAGGTTCTGGGGAAGTTGGTCTTTCAATTGGGTCATCAACTTCCATTGAATTACCCCTACTTGAACTCTTTCGGGCAAATAAATCAGATATTTCCGTCTCCATTGAATCCTCACCATCCCCAGAGACACCCAATGAACTCCTACCACTCTTTAGGTCACGGAGGTGACCCTCCTCCACGTGGTGAGTCTCTTCAAGGCCAAAAACAAGTGTCTCATTCCAAGTGTGTGACTCTATACGTCGATGGTGACCTGTGGACGTAGATTTCTTTGAGAGAGAGGAGGAGGAGTCGGAGTAATCTAATATATTAGCCTCTTGGTCATCTTCCAGTTCAGGATCCCCTAAAATGGCAAGACCACAAGATTAATATTAAATCTGAGCTGCCAATTATGCGGAATTTAAGTAAGTTGATACCTCTAACTCTAGACTCGTAAGTTGATTCATCTCCTGGCTCAGGAACTCCTCCCTGCTCTTCCCCAGAGATTAATGCCTCTTCATCCTCTGGTTCTAGCATCCTCCCCAGACTTATTTGAGAAGTGACTAGAGTCTCTGTGCCACTCATGTCTGAGGATAGGCTTTGGGCAAATGAATCGGTAGAAGAGGCAGAGGGGACTGCATTTTGAGCCGTTTCATATTCGGATCCAGAACCAGCCGCTGATGCATTGACAATTAGAGAAGTATCTAATGATTTGAGTTGATCATCAGAGCTCTTGAGGGTATTGTCTTCGTGGCAAGTGAAAAACTCTCCAGAAGAACTTGATGGAACCCCTTCTGCGACTGAGCCTCCTTTGGAGCGGGGAACAGAGCTTGCAGATGTCTCACGGCTTGGACTTGCAGTAGATTGAATCTGAATTCAATTTTAGATTAATTTTAATTAATTTTAATTCAAATATAATTAAAAAACGGACCTTTGAAGAAGCTCTCTGAGGCTCTGGGGAGGATACATCTCCAGTTGAGAGGAGCTCTTCATCAGTTATATCCACGGAGGATGGCAGTGAAGGATGAGTCATCCTTTCTCCGACTCTTGCTTCAATTTCCTCAACAAGTTCAGTCGCTGTGTGTCGTGCTGCTGTCTTTTCAGAGGTTTCTAGCTCACTTTTGTCCTCTTCCACGCTCCTCTCCACTTCATACGGAGAGATTGGAGGCTCATCCTCCTCACCATACACACACCGAGTAGTAGAATCAATTGAATCTGCCCCTACAAATCCAGTATTTTCAATCCCAGACTGGAGAACAGTGGTTAGACCAGCTCCTGAGGAGCTTTCATCTTGAGACGATGAGACTGAATCTCGTTTCTTGGTTTTACGCTGTAATTCTTGATCTTCTTCCTCCTCCGCTTCGCGATTCACCCAAAATTGTTTTCTTTCTCCAAAACTTCCGATATTTTCAACAACTTTTGGGGATGCTGATTCAGCCAGACTTCTCATCGGTCCCTCTAATTAATTGTTACCCACAACCAAGACATTTACAACATTACTATAGGTCAAGTAGTCACAATGACTAAAAACAATCCTATCTAAATGAACTAGGTATATCGATCGATCCTTTAGTTCGATACAATAGAATTTTCTTAAAAGTAAGGATCTAGTGGCCGTACCTAAGAGTATTTGGATGAAAAAAGCTACATAAATCATAAAAAATTAAATTACATTTTGCATTTCTATGTATTGATTTAGGATCAATACGTTTAGACGAGGAAGCGGTTTAAGCGGCGAGAGCGCAAAATAATTATTAGAAATTTAAATCAAAAAAATTAAACCCACGGGGTGTGCAATTTATTCGGAACCCTCGTCTTCAAGCCTTTGAAGCTCTGGGTCATAATCATCTTCTGGGCTTTTAGACTCCTCCTCTTCACCACCTCCAACTCCTCCCTCTTGAGGACTCTCAGCATTTAGAGTGGCAAGAGCTTCGTTGATAATACCTTCAACAATTTCACCGGAATATGCTCTTGTTTCCATCAGATTTGACGGCGGAGACTCCAGATCTGACTCTCTGGGCTCCTCCTCCCGGGCTAAGGGAGGGGGCGGGGAACTTAGAGAGCTATTAACACTTTTGATAGATTCTTCAAAGTAATGGCCACTCCCAGCCACTTGCTCCTCCCCCTCCTCCTCCTCCTCGAGGGATCCTCCAGCTCTTCCTGTTCGCCCGCTCGCATCTGTACAGACAAGGAGGAAAAAAAGGATTGGGAGAATATCAGTCTATTGCTTAAAAATCTCACATTTTGAATATTTATAACGCATTTACACATTGTATCTTTTTTTAATGCGAGTGATGAATATTTAATTAGTAGTATGAGTGGTTAAAAGCTTCCAAAATGAAGAATTTGTTTAGAAAATATTGAAAAATTAAGCAAAAAGGTTAAAGATAGCCGGATAGAGGTAGGTAATTAGAGCAAGCGGATTATTAGGTAATATTATTAGTAATTTAATTGGTTTTTAAAGGAGTTCCGCCCGGCTGTTAGTTCAATCTAGATTAGAGGGTGGTAGAAAGGAAGTGAAGAAAGACCTTGAAAGCCTTGTAGTTTGACCATAAGCTTCTGAGTGATGATTGGTGACTCAATTCTCTCTGATGATGGTGGAGATGTTGAAGAATTTGAGTCTGGGTCAATTACAATCTCCCTTAAACTATGAATCTCTACAGTCTCCCGCCCAGTCTCTGTAGTCCTCACGAGTAGCTTAACTTCAGCATGAATTGGACTTGCTTTCCCTTCAGGGTCGGCCAAAAGATGGCGTTTTCTGGGGGGTTCAACCCCCGTAGGGGGCTCAACCCCTACAGGGGAACCGGAGGGCTCTTCAAAAAAATGGACAGAGGATCGAGTAGGTTTTTGAGGCGGAGATTTGACCTCTGCTTTGAGATATGAATGTTTATTAAAAATCAAATTAATTATAGTGAGCTGAGTGAGACTAATAAATAACTAATGAATAAGAAGCAAATGATTAGCGGGTTGAAAGCGGTCTAACTCGGAGAGTGAGAGTGAAAAATGGATTGAAACGGAAATTGCAGAAATAAATAAATTGGGGGGTCCTCAGGGGGGTCGGGGGGCTTCCACCGTATTTTAATTTTTCATCAGATCTACGAGCCCATTTTTTAGTAGTCTCAAAGCTCACCCTCATCCCATTAATCTTTTTGAAAAAGTACATCTATCTCTTAGTGTTAGTCGAAAGTTAGAGGTTTTAAGCCTCTTAGGGGTTTTTCATAATTATAAAATGGTTTTTTATTTACCTGGGCCTCCTCCAGTCAGCAAGTGAGATGACTCGCGTTCTATAAGTATAAATTAAATTAGAGGTTCTGTTCTTAAGTTGAAATGGTTTAAAGACAACATGCAGACATTAGCAGACTTGTGAGTAAAAAGAGTGCTTATGAAAAATGAGGAGGTTTAAGCAAGTCTATTAAAGCGAGAAAGGCAGAGATTTAACTCGAGAATGAATGAATATGTGTAGCTTGAATGAATCCATGATGGCTTCAAAAAGGCAGATGAAAGGCATCTTTTGGAACCAAAAAAGACATCTTTTGGAGCCAAAATAACTGAGTAAATTGGGCCACTTAAAAAAAATGCGACTAGAGCCAATTTAAAGTAAATTAAATGATTTTTTTAATTAAAAATGGCCTGAATGAATGAATGAATTGGGTGATATTTTGTATAATTTAGCAATGCACGGATGAATGGGTGATTTATTCTACGTAGGTTAAATCAATTTCTACTATATATGCAGCTGCGCTTTGGTGCAAATTTTACCTTGGACTGAGAAGGAGAAATGAAGGAGTGGTGAAAAAGATTCAATCACTGAAGGAGGATCTCCCGTGGCGGGATCTGCCCGAGGCGGTGAAAGCCGCCGGGTCACCGGGAATTCTGTATTCTCTGAAGATCTAGAAGATGGTAGAGAAATGGGGGAGGAGGAGGATACGCCACTCCCACTCGTCGCTTTTGATGAAGGTGTTTTAGAAGGGGTTCCATCTTTTTCGCTAGATTGACCCCCTGAACTCCTTCGACTGCCCTCTTCTGGGCTCATACTTGCTCTAGTTGAGGAACCTTTGGTCCCTTTTGAGGACTCTTCCCCCTCACTTTTAGTCCTTGACCTTTCTGACCCTGACCCAGACCCAGAATCAGTTCCAGTGGAACCAGAAGTATGTGAATGAGTGGATAGAATCAATTCTTGCGTTTCTTGCGTTTTGGGAGATTCGGAACTGGAAGAACCCTCTTCAACCTTTCGCGGGAGGTCAGTTTGAACCATTTCATAAGTAAAATCCAGTGTTTGAACAAATACTTCTGATGCAATTAGGGCTGCAGGAGCGGAAGCAGGGCGTGAGAGTCCAATAGGGCTTATTCTAAACTCAGGTTCTGGAAAGGATGCCAAGAGTGAGCTTGCTTTTTTCTCAAGGGATAGCTTAGTAGGCCCAAATCGGTGTGGTAGAGTAATTACAGGGACATCCTCCCGCCTTTCTCCTTCGACAAATGTCACTTTTAGTGGGGATGAGGGTGATGGTTCGACTTTTGATGAAATCACATCTTTGTCCTTTTGCACGGGTGTACCTTGTTCTTCAGAAAACTGTTCTTTTTTAGCTTTCGTTCCTTCTACCACTCCCTCCTCAACATATTTGGCGGGACTCGGTTGCTTATCCTCCTCAAGAACAGTCTCAAGCTTCTCTTCATCTTCATATTCTATAATCCCAAGCATAGCTTTAAGGACAGGGGTCATGGGTTGATCTGTTGGTGTTGGAGTAAGGTCAGGTCGTAGGATTTTAACATCCCTTTTAATTTGTGAGGCAGCAGCTGCTGCTTCATCCACAAGCTTTTCAACACCGTCATCTACAACCTTTTTTGGAGATAAATCAAGATCTTTTGGTGGAGAAAAATCTCTCTCAACCTCACTTTCTTCCATTTTTTGGGAGACCATTTTGAGCACGTTTTCTCCCTCAATTATTTCCTCTTTATCCGCTTTTTCTATTTCTTCCAATCCAATTTCTCCAGTAATAAGCGGCTGAGGCTCCTCAACAAGTACTACATCTTCTACAATCTCATACTCCCCTCCCACGGGTTTTTCTTCTCCGCTCATCACCTCTTCTTTGATATCCTCAACTCTATCTCCTTTTTCTCCCACCACTCTTAATTCATTATCTTCAATCATCACACCCTCTTCCGCCTTTGACTCTTTCCTATCATCATCACCCACACTTTTATCTTCAGGTACAAACTCTTCTAATTTAACAGTCTTCGATTCTATCATTTCTTCGTATACTATTTCATCCTTATGATCAGTACCTTTAATTTCAGCACTTTTAATTTCATATTTATCTACACTAGGCTCATCTATTTGAACCTGATTGACCTCGTCCTCCTCCATGATATTCCCCTCCTCCTCCTTCTCCTCCTTGACTTCTTGCTTTTCCTCCTCCTCCTTTTCCTTTTCCCCAACTTTGGCCTCTTCCAATTTAAATTCCTCCATTTTTTCTACAACTTGACTTTTGATTTCCGGTTCTTTTTTAATTTCTTCGACCTCCTCCTCCTCCTTCTCCTGCTTCTCCTCCTCCACTTCTTTTTGAGGAATCAAATCCTCTCCAATACTCAAATCAAATTGCATTTCCTCCTCTTCCCCTGAAGACTCCCTTTCCTTTAACTTTGGTGGAGATGTAGTAGATTCTTCCGAATCCCTTCTATCTAGAACTTGTTCCTCATTCAATTCTCGAGTAGTTAGCGTTCGATAAATTTCCTCATCAGTCGTGGCCAGATCCACAAGTTCATGAAGTCGTGTGAGTACAATCTTATTGCCAGTATCAAGTGGGGATGTCCCCACACAGATATTAATCCCTTCATATGAGCTTTGTTGAGATTTATCAGAGGATTGTATCGCTTGAAATTGAAGTGGAGAACATGCTTTGTCCACTAGCTCACGACTCTCACTTTCCTCCAGCTCTAAATCCATTCCACCACTCTCACCTGGTGGAGGTGATGGTGGTGCTTGATAGGTTGTAGATGAACCTTCTTCTGATAGGATATCAGGGTCAAGGTCATCAATTGACCTAGAAGCAGCCATCTTGGAACCACCAAGTGAATCTCGCTTTGATGGTGAAGTAGTACTTAATTCAGAGACCTCAGCCTCCGTGTCCGTACCCTTTTCTTTACTTTGTAGTGAACCAGATAGGCCTATCCCTGTGTCCTCAGTCGTAGCACCTTCCGTGGTAGCACCCTCCTCAGATTTAACCGGTAATAACTCCTTTTCAAACAATTCTTCACTTTTTGAGTCCGTCCCTGAGTCTCCCCAATGGACTGTGGACCCAAATTTAAAAAATTTAGCCAACCAACTCATAAAAACATGGACAATTCAGTCAAATCCCATAAATCCAGATCTAAAAACCCCAATTTTATGCAAAAATTAACTAAAACTAGTGCTAAAACTTGTTTATTATATATATTTTAGCATGATATGATATGCAAACCCCCCATGAATCAAAATATTTAAATATGCACCCACCCAAATATTATTTAGGATCAAAAAAGTACAAAATTGAATGAAATTAATGATTTATGAAGCAAATTTAACATGTAATTAATGCAGCTAATCATATCTAGTGTCCATCCACTCAATATAATGTAAAAATGAGCCTTTTAAGTCTTGAAGTGAACAAATTATAGTCTTATTCGCCCGTGAATTCATTCAAGCAACAAATATCCATCTATTTTTATGCGATAATTATAAATTAAAGCCTTTTAAATGATCCTATTTTATTTTAAATATATATTTCATGTTCAGACAGGTTTGAGCTGTTAATTGTAGCAATTAATTAAATGCAAAACAAAATTTATCATGTCTTCAAGAGTTCCTTAAGCGCAATTCAATTAGTTTTATATTGTAATAGATAGAGTTTAGTATAGTAGGACAGTACTGGCTCACTTAAGCGTCGACCCCTAATTGTTAGGTTAGGCAGTCTTTGAGTTAGGTTAAGCAAATTGGGCTTACCTTTGGTTGAATGGTCCATTTTTTCCTCTGCAGAGTATTTATGTTCATCCCTTTCCTATAAGAGTATTTGAAATTAGATTGTATGTATTAGAGTAAGGATTTGTTTACGTATGAGGATATCATTTGAGGACTAGACTTTTTAGCTCCAGCCCTGAGGTCTTCCAGGGATTCCGAGTCTTTCATCATGTCATGCTCATAGGCCACATCAGGGGTCTCCATCTTATCCACATGAGACTGAGCGAGCATCCTCTCAGACTCATCCGTGACAGGGGCTACATTTCCGATACATTGGAGTACAATGTCATCTCTTGAAATCTGAAATCGTATGATTTGAATTATTTTTAACTCTTGTGTCCTTGCTAGTACGAATATTGTTAGACTTACAGCAATAAGGGCCTTTTCGAGTGCATTCCCCGTGGCTCTATCACCGCATTGTTGCATCCAAAGCCTCAGCATGACGGTAGCTTGCTGATGAGGGCTTTGAGGGTATTCTGATGAGATAATATTGATATCCTGATCTGCAATCCCCAGATGCTTAGCCAGTGGGATCCAATCTGATCCCAAATGATTTGCAACATCGGATATTTTGAGGTCTGCTTTATGAATTTCACCACCAGAGCCAACGGTGAGAAGTGCTGCCATCGGCTTGGCTCGAAGGTTGTATCTGCGGATGGATTCAATATTTATTTATATTTATAAATGTGTGAAAACATACCTATTCGAGTGGAAAGTTAGCCGTGGGGAAGATGTTATTGAACCAGGCTGTGAGGGTTCATCTGGGAGTCTAAATTTCAATATCAAATGTTAATTTTATTTTTATTTTGTTATTTTTGTTAAATTTACATTTGATCGGGGAGCACAATGTTCAAATTGCATACTGGGGCTGGGGTCTGGTCGGATTTACCGCTGGCTTTTGATTCCCTCATAAATATTATTCGACCAACTGGATCTCCACCCATATCCTGAAATATATATATATATTATTAGGGCTAAAGACTTTTATGATTTATCATTTGTATATTTCTCCAAAACTGAAAAAACTTCACAAAAACAAAAGTTAGAGCGAAATTTTTAAAGGCATATTTTGACCTTATAGGCATATCCTAAGCTTATACGCATAATATATATATAATATATCCATATTTTATCCATATTTTGGTATTTTGAGGCATAAAAATCGATTTTTTTTGCTTATTTTTGAAAGAAATTCAAAAAAAAAATTGTGAAAAAATAAACAAAAATTCGAAAATATGATTCAAACTTAATCAAAATATTACATTTTTGCCTTAAAAAAATCTCAAAATTGTTCAAATTTTTTTTAAAAAATTCAAATTTAAGAGAATTTTTGAATGTTTTGCAAATTTATATGCGGTTTTAGGCCCGCATTATTTCGCGGATGCATTTAAAAATATCACATAAAATGGTATTTTATAAAGTTGTTATCTCTAATAGAATAATATATAATATAAGAATTACCCGAAGTCGGACAAGGAATGGTAGGCGATTCTCCCTAAAGGCATAAAATTTAAGACGTAGTTGTTCCCCGGATTTTGTTACGGGTGATAAATTCCCGGCCATTTCAACCCATTGCGGCTTCCCCTCAAGAACCTCGACATCCCTCGATTTGGCTACTTCTGAGAAATTCTCTTGATTCTCCAGGGTCTTTTCTTCCCGGTCATCCGTCATACAAAATACCCGGAGCCGTGCTTCAGAAACTTCAATCCTTTTTGCAAAAATTACAAATTTTGCCATAAATGGGACGTGGATGGCTTCCCGGTAGAGGTCAGTCGCCATCCGGGTGATCTCGTGGGATGCATGGCGTGCATCAACAAGCCAGAAACGTGCCGAGACTGTGGTTGTAAATGAGACACAATCATTGACAAAGGATAGAGGTGTTGATCCAGTCACATCCTGCAAAAATCAATTTAATTACATGTTTTAAATTTAAATATTTAGAGCAAACTACCTCCCATTGAGCGCGAGTTGTGCCACCTATAAAAAAATTACGGTAATTTTAAAATTTAGGCTCTTTTCTTAAATAAACCTTGTCTAATATTGATTTATTTGGTTTTATTTTTAAATAATTTAAAAATGACAATTGGGACAAGTGGACAAGTGCATAAATTTATTAAATCCTATGTAAAGAATTATAATTAGGGACGTGGAACTTTATGCATATAGATATTTCACCAAATCTCGAGAAATTTGAAAATATTTGACCAGAATTTGTATGTGAATTTTTTGAGATTTATGCATATTATTATACCCAAATTTAACGGATTATACGAGTATTTCGCATATTTATATGCGTGAAATTGGGATTTGTAAATGCATAAAATCTTTGTCCCTAAATATTTAAATACAACATAACGGTATGTCTTTTGCATGCAATAATAAACCCGGAGGTGTGCTAATTTTTAAATCAAAAAAATGAACTCATTAAGACAGGGTGGTCCATAAATAACAGAATCACATTTATGCAAATTAAAAAGACTTACTCGCTTTGAAACTAAAACCAATACAAATATATTTGGATTCGCAACTTAAAAAATAAAGTGCTTTTTAAATTTATCTAATTATTTATTCATCGAAGAACGAGTAGATATATCTTGAGACCGTTCGGAGGGGGTTTCAGGAGTGTCACTACCCTCAAGTTGCCTTACTGCAGTGCACCGTGACCTTTTTTATTGAAAAATTATGTGGTGGAATTTCATTTCCAAATTGCCACGTATTTTTACATGTAGGAGATGAACTTGGTGGTGGGGTAGATAGGAATTTATAAAAAAGGGATTTTGATTTGATTTGAAGGGCCTAACATGCGAGAGCGGCCTGAGGTAAGGTCGAATTAAATTTAAAAGATAGATCATTGATAAGAGTAAGTCATTAGTTTTTGTTTAGTTGTAAAGTTTCATTCAAAAATAAGCAAGGAGAGATTTAATGGAGATAAAGAGAGAAATAGAGGGTTGTAGAGATAGTTGTATTGAAAAAAGTAGCTTTTTTGAGAAACGAAAATTAAATTTAATCAGAATTTAGAAGAAACAAAGTGCTTTAACGTGGGGGAGGAGTTTATTTAAAAAAGGGGGAGTGACCTCCAATAAAGAAAAATAGGAGAGGTAGGAATATTAAAAAAAGTATTGATTTAACATCAGAGATAGATAGAGATAGTGATAGATTTAGGTTAATTTAAGGGTTAAGATAGAAAAAAAGACCTTAAAAGGGAGTATTGTTTTTTAATTTGAGATTACCTTTCAGACTTCGCTTCCTGAAAACCCCTGAATGCAGTAAAGCGAGAGAGGGTAAATATAACAATATTTTAATTGTTGCTTTTTAAATGAAACCAGTAGTATATACCCAATTTTAATAAATTGGCTAAATTTTGAACCTGAATTCAATTAAAAAAGGAGTTTTAAATAAAACAAATAGCCTCTTTTCCAACACAGTTTTGAGATTTGTAAAAAAGAAGCAAGATGAGACGTCACAAAATATAAATTATTAATAGTATTAGGTACACCCTAGACCTGAGATTCATTAAATTAAATTTCATAGGGTAGTAAATACAAATTTGGGGTTTCTTATAAAAAAAGCAATTTAAAAAAATGGTTTAAGATATACTTAATTAAATACAGCAGCAGAGACAACAACAAAGCCTGTCGAAACTTAAAAATTCTAGGATAGTTAATTATTTACATTTAAATTCAAAATTAATACTTTCAAGGGGGAGGATAGTGGGATTTTAGACTTGACTTTAAATAGGGTTGAAACATGATCTGGCAAATAGTAATCTATATTATATTTTAGAGATATATTAAACTGACCTGTGATTGAACACAAAAGTCTGAGGGAGGAGTTTGGATCCTGACTTTTAGGCACCGGGATGGTAAGGGTGATTGGTTTATGAAACTTTCTCTGAAAAAGAGGAATTTAAAAACATATGAACTCCTAATACATTGGGATCCGATCCAGGAGTGATGGGCTGGGATCCAAAACTTTTCTTCACAATATCCGATCCGATCCTCGGACCGAGGTCATGACGGTATATACCGGTATATACCACTGGTATTTGTCAGTCAGTATATGTCAGACCGTACCCTGTCCTCGGTAGGAACTGGGATTTGTAAGTTCGGATTGGATTGGAGACTTGTTTATCAATCTGATTCGGACCAAGGCTCGGATTGGATTTTAAGGATTTTTGGAATTCCTTGCAACGAGATTGGATCGAAGATTTGGATCTGATTCTGGTCCACTCCGAATACAGATTGATCAGAATTTCGGATTTTGGATCCCAGATTGGAATCGTAAGTAAACTTACCCTTCGAGGTTCAACAGTCACAATTGGAGAGACGCTCACACGACTCCCTGCCACTTTATTGACCAGCTCCAGAGGAATAGGTTGCGCCTGGAATCATGTTCCATTTAAGAGCAGATTTAAAAAATGACAAATTGGAAGAGCAGCCGAGGAGGAGGAACCAAAAAACCCCAACATAAAATGAAACAAAAAAAAAGATTAAAAAATATAATTTTTATGCGAAAAATGCAAAAATGGGTGGTAAAAAAAGGATAAAATTGCCGTTTTTTAAAATGGCATTTAAAAGCAGTGGAAATTTAAGCAAATTTTGCAATGTTTTTTAGTGGAAGCGGTTTCGCCCCCGAATTGGCTATATTTTAAATAAAATGGGACTTCCGATGGTCAAGGAAGAAAGAGAGAGATGAATCTGGGTTTACTGATCAGCCCAATATTTAAGATAATTTTTAAAAAAAGGTCCATTTCCACTGCTTTTTGAATTGCCATTTCATTTTTAAGAGAGAGATTGAATTTATAGTGGAAAGTATTGTTTTTTAGAGACAATTTAAGATTTATTAGAGATCTTTATATATTGGGCCGCTCACCCCATCCTTCTCCTTCTCTTTATTCAAATTTTGACCATAAAATGAGATCCGGAAGTAATATATATATATATATATATAGATTTAAATGACAATTATCCTAAATATAGATACTTGTGAGGAAAGGGTTATGTTTTATATTAGAATTTTATAATATAAGTTGAATTATGCTCAGATACAAGTACCTATATTCTAATAAGTTTAAATTAAGATCTTTTGATATAATGTCAGGTTAAACGACCTTGTGGAGAGCTCGAGAGATTTGAATTTTTTTAAAGGCAAAAAGCAGCCATATTACAATTTATCTGATAAATTTAGGACTGGGATTTTCAATTTTCTCCCATCCGATGCCAATTCGGATCGGATCCGATCCTCGGATTAAATACAGCGGATTTCGGATCCCTGCCCTAAATTCTTCTTGAGCTCTCTTCTGACCATAACTGTACTATAGGATAAATATAATTCTTTCAACAATTCCCTATAATTTTCCATATATCCTTGCTTATATTATTGGTACTATTAAATATTAGATTAATACTCTTACTTAAGTTTAGGTACTAAAAGCTAGGCACTTTCACACATCTCATACGGCCTTCATATAGTATGAAGAAATTAGTCTAATTTGATTAACAATAGACAAGTAAATGTTTGACATTTTAACAATATGCCTACTAATACAGTCTAATATAATCTTGCCTATTAATCCCTTTTTTAATGTACTAAAATCTAGTCTAGGTTTACTTGTAGAATAAAGAATAAAAATGTTATGAAATGGATAAAGATCTATCTAAAATGTATAACTAATCGTTAAGACTAATTAGATAATTAAATATGGAACTAGATAGTAGCTAAATTGTTGAACACTATAATTGCAATGGGGGTAATTGTTAATTTTGGCTTCTAAATAATCTCAGGATCATCTGAATGTATGTTTGTTTGTTTGCTTGTATTAGATACAATAAATCACCAAACGAGGGCAAACCGCTTCTTTTTTGGGATATTATTCACAACAATCTTTTTTGTGGGCGACTTTCCCGACAACAATTTACTCACCTGAAGTCCCACTTTAATCCGTTTTGTGAGGGCTCCTAAATAGATATCACTCATCAAGTATTTCAATTAGATAATTATACTAAATTTAATAATACCCACCAGTTGGAAAAACAGCCTGAAATCAAATTTCAAAGTTCATTTTAGAATTTAATTGGTGGAATTTATTAGAATTAAATCGAACCTGAACTTGTGGAACAACTGTTGAGGACACCAAACCTCCCTCAGGGCTGTAATTTGATTTATTCTATTAAAGATCATCCTCCTATTTAAATATATATTGAAGGGCTTACCCAACAGCATGAACTTCTTGCCTAATTCGAGATACGAGTGCAAAGTATTGCGGGAAATCAGCTTTAAATTATATTTAAATTAGTTTTTGGAGCATTTTGCACTTCTTTAGGTTTAATTTACTTGTTAGAATCTTTGTAATCCGATTAGACTCTGCAAACACCCATAAATTAATTAATTAGATAATTAATTAGGTTTTAACTAGTAGGTACTTACTCAAATCTTCCAATTGTTTTAAATCTGCTTTGGTTAGAATATAAAAAGGGTCATTTAATATCTTTTAGCATTGAAATCACTATGTTTTACCATTGGGATCAAAGGATTCATTGAGGACATCTTGGACAGCCTCCTCGGTAGCATCAAGGCTATGTTCCCTCCATGTCTCACCATTATCTGACCTCAGGACGACGACCTCACGCTCTGACCCCCGCAGGGATGCAAAATGAGGGACTTCAATGATGACAGGTCCAAGGAATTTGGCTGCTGATGGACCTAGTTCAAGAATCCTGGATGCTAGAGCCTCTCCTATTGACAAAAATCATCGATTTTATCTTAATTTGAGCAAAAATCATTGATTTTGAGGCGTTTGGTTAAAAATCATTGATTTTAAAGGAGTTTAAACTGACCCTCCATTAGCGGAGGTGGATGAACAAGCCGATCTTTCTTCAAATATCGGCAGGTAATCCTCATAGGGCTTGCTGCCTTCCTTGGTGGTATGATGACACGTACTCCAGAGTGGCGACAACCTCTCATTGCACCTCCACGAGCATCTACCATGAAACTGACGAGGAAACTGCACAAAATAGGTTCAAAAAAGAGTTAAAAAAACATTGTTCCAAGTTGAGGAATGAATAAAAAAGGAGTTAATGAAGGAATAGTTGAAATGAAAGTCAAAGCAGTGAGAAATTAAGTTATTACACGCAAATTAGGGTCAATCGGATAGTTTGAGGTCAAATAAACACAAACTACTATTATTAGGTAATAAAAATTAGTATTTATGTCTTACTTTCTCCAATGAAGCTTCCTGCAACGATCCCACACAATTGGTTGAGAAGCATGCGAGTCAAAAGTGAGTTAGTTAGCCAAAAGGTATGGTAGAAATATGAAGATTAATTAAGAATTTGGATAGATTCGATAGTTTTTACTCTATTTAGTCAAAAAACACGGCCTCCACCCTACTATTTATCTATCTAACATAATATAATACCAAAAACACACCATTAGAGAGTCAGAATCTCACAAAAGTTTGGATTTGACTTGAAATTGTAATAATTATTAATTAGATTTACATTTAAAGATAAAAGATGATGAGATTTGAAAGCATTTTGAAGGATAATTAATGACTTTGAGCCCATAAATGGTCATTTAGATAAGAGATAATAGAGAGTTGTGGGTTATTGAAGAGCATAGATGAAAAACGTTGACTTTTAAGTAAAAAAAACACCTTTCTCGGGTCATTCCTATCCCAGAACTTGATCTATAGTTGTAGTTTGGTGTGGAGAATCTGGTGTCTGGTGTTAGGGATTTTATAGACAACGCACTTGACCTTCTAAAGATGAAATATAAAAAAAGACGGATCGAACAGGGTCAAATAAGATCAAAATTCCATTAAAATATGACTAGTCATTCGTTGGTATATTCATATCAATTCTAGGGTCAAGTGCAAGCCATCCTAATTGAAATTACTCGCTTAAAACCGATTCTTTTTTCAAACAAATTAGTCCATTTAACCTTATATAGTTAGTCATTTAAGAGAGACAATCCTCCCCTTACCCGATCTGAACTGGAGACCTTGAAATATCAATATTATCAGCGGCCATTTGGTTGTATTTCTGAGCAGAAATGGAATCCTCTGCATTTATATCTATGAAAAAAGGATTAAAGAATGAGTAAACTTGTGTGTTTTCAAGAGTATTTACATCCAGAATCTCGATGTTGTTGTTCATCCCTCGTCACATCAATTGGGAGTGAATCATCTACACATTTTAAATAGAAATTAGTAAGGATTGAATTGTTTTTAATATATTTATATACCTCCAAGTGATTTCATATCATCAATCTATGAAAAAAACACATTTAATCTTGTTTTTGAATTAAAAAGGATCAACTTACGGTTAAATATCGATAAGATTCATTTCCCACGTCGTCAGTTCCCTCATCCTCAGAGTCTGAGGCAAGGTTCTCAGCCATTGTCTCCGGTTGGAGTACCTTGTAACGCTCTTTCAATTGTTGTGGTGGTTGTTGTAGTTGTTGTAATTGTTGTCGTCACAATTTTAAGTGTTTCAACAACAGAAACATAACCCAATTTCTCTGCAATTGCGAGTGGAGTTAGCCCAGCCTATGGATAAGAATAAGAGTAAGAGTTAAGAACGCGTTCATGAATAAATTAAGTTTAGTTAATGCTTTGAAAAACAAGGATTTGATTTAATTCAGCTCTCTTAACAGATGGATTTAAGTACGTCTAACTGCTAATATAATTGCTGGGCATCTTCTTATAACCCTTCTAGGAAACCAATTCATTCTTTCAGTTATAGGATACGATACGAGATAGGGGAATTCGAGTCTTAATCTTTCACAAATGATCGGAAAGTAGGTCATAATTCAACATATAAACACATTAGCAATATTCCTATTTAATTCACTTACATTATTGACAACATCAGGGCTAGCCTTCTTCTCAAGTAGCAGTGTAATGGCCAGCGTTTGGCCTTGTTGAGCAGCATGATGTATAGGGAAGTTTCCAGCTGCTGTAGTTCTATATGATCATATGTATTAGTTAGTATTTTGTATGTTATAGATAGGGAATGCCTTACTCATTGACATTAGCTCCAGATGAGAGTAGATATCGAACCATTCCAGCCATCCCAAAGTGAGATGCAATATGAAGAGGTGTATAACCAAGCCCAGTCTTTGGGTCGACGGCCGCTTGGCCGGAATTGACAAGGATTGTAGCGGCTGGGACACGATCCTCTTGAGCTGCAAGATGTAGAGCACGGAGACCATTCTTTGCTGACGCATTGGCGCTAGCTCCATGTTGAAGGAGTAAGGTGACCATATCTGCATTACCCTCTTGAGATGCCAAATGGATTGGGGTGAATCCAGATCGGGATTCAGCATTTACTGCAAAATCAAAAAATTATGGATAGAGTTTTGAAGAGTTAGTAGGTCAAATCCGAGGATCGGATAGATCTAAAGAATTCCTAAATCTAGAGATACACATCGAAACACATCCATTCCAATACGATTTTTTTAAATGGCCAATCCGATCCCGTTATTCTTGTCGGATGGATCTAATCAGATGAAAATGGCTACTGTGATTAGTTTGTCTCTCTCTGAAAATACTAAGAGGATTGACCGGATTAAAAGAAATGCGAATCGAAACAGGTTGCCAATTTAATATCAAATCCGAAATTGAATGAAGAATCAACTCGAATCCGATCCAAATGTACGGATCAGAGTTCAAATCCGAGGATCGGATTGTATTTGGGGATCGTATTTGGAAAAATCCCTCCTCCCATAACTGGGATTTGATTGGATTTGAAATCCCAATCCCAATATGTGCCCATGCGGTTTTGGATTATGAAAAAATTGTGATCGGAAAGGACGAGATTGGGATTAAAGGAGGATTTCCGGTCTGGAGGTTATCCAAAGGTACTGGAATCGGATGGGAGATGGTATGGGATATTCCATTAGGAATGTGGTCAGATCGGATGTGAATGCCATCCGGTTCTTCATCATATTCTGAATACTAGTTCAAATTCAATCATAGACTCGGATCGGGTTGTATAAAATAAGGGTTGGGGTGTTAATATAGATATTTTGAATGAGTAATAAATTTGTATACCATCAGCTCCGTATTCAATGAGGGCCGTTCCAATATCAATAAGGTTCCTTTTGGCTGCAACATGAAGTGCTGTGTACCCATTTTTCGCAGTACATTTGGGGTCGGCTCCAGATGCGAGGAGCATTAGAGCAATCTGATTCCGGTCATGATGGGTAGCTACATGTAGAGGTCTTAGACCATTCTTCCCCTCAGCGTTGATGGGGGCTCCTTTATTAATTAATAAATTTGCCACCTTCATATGACCGTATTTACAGGATAGATGTAGGGCTGTAAATCCACGCTTTGTGGCTGCAGTCACGTCAGCCCCCTTCTCAATCAGGATAGATGCGACCTTAATTAAGGGAATAAAATTAGTTTTAGGCCCTTTTTACAGCTAGTACAAATCAAGTTATTCATCCCAGGGAGGAGTTGACCTCAGGAGGGAGGAGTTTGTGGCGAGTTGGAGGTTCAAAAATAAAAAAAACCATCTGTGTCCTACTCCTCACCGTGCCTCCACCACCACCATCTTTCGTAAGGTGCAATGAGAACTTAAACTCTGCATGAATATAAAGGTATTTGGGCCCCTATTAGCTAGTAAGTAGTAGATCTATATAATCTTCCCCCATTTAAATACTAGTAAAAATAGAATTAGGGGAAGGATTCATAGTTGGATCAAGTTAAGATATATCGGAATTTATAATCTATGCCAAAATCCTCTGGCTATACTCTGAATTTCGGATCCGAACTGGGATCTAATCATCTACCTAGTACACAATACTAGTCTAATTAGAATTGTAAAAAAGCAGAGCAGAGCAAAGGGGATGTAAAAAAGTGTGCAATACAAGGCCTAAAATAAGTATCCTAGTACATAGATAAATGAAAAGTGGTGCTTTTGCAAAGGCTGAAAGAATAGAGTTTAAAATTGAGATAGAATTTATTTAGCAATTAAATTTAAAACGATTCCAACAACAATTAAGCTTAAAATTCAGTCCAGTATTAAATGATGGTACAAGTCAATACACCCTATATAGTGTGTGCGAGTGGTAAGTCATGTGAAGGAGGTGGAGGTGGAGGAGGTGGAGGTGAAGAAGGTGGAGGAGGAGGTGGACGGAGGTTTCTTCTTTTGCTATGGGTGAGATTAGGTGGACGGATTTGGACGGATGGAGGAATGGAATATAGGAGTTTTTAATAGTGGAAAAAATGGCAGTGTGACACTTGAGAATTATGATTAAGTATCGTAGTATTAATATGTATATTTATAGAATAATTAAAAAAGAGAAATAAATTGAGTGATATACCCTTAAATATGAGTGGACATTTGGAAGAAGAAAAGAGATAGATACTAATATGAGATAGAAACAAATACTAAAGCGAAGCAAGTGGACAATTAAATTGGAAGATTTAACCACCGATGAATATGATGGAGAGGCACGATGATGAGTATGAAGAGTTTGTTGAGACGGATGAGAATTAAATAGTATATAATTTGAATAGGTATATATACAGATTGATTTAGATAGGTCAGAGTACTTCGCCACAACCCTCCTTCCCAGCCATTCTCTCAAGCAAATAATTAACTATAATTGAGTCGCATATCTTCCTCTGAAGGAATCGATTTACCTCCTCTTGACCCTCCTTCGCGGCCACGTGTAGAGAATTATACATTTCTTTTGTCGCAGCATCCACCGAGGCTCCATGCTGGAGTAGAAGCATCACCAGGTCTGAATTGCCTATTATTTAGTACAATTTAAATTAGATTAGCCATATATTTACAATGTAGTTAGAATGGCTTACCAAGTCTTGCAGCGATATGAAGTGGAGTTTGAGACTCCTGATATTAATAAATATTAATTAGTTGCCTTTATATTATTAGTTAGCGGGTAATTACTCTAGCTCGAGCATCAACAGTGGCTCCATTCCTCAGAAGAATCCTCACAATGTCCGTCTGGTTAGCCCTGGCTGCCAAATGGAGTGGTGTTTCGCCTCTCACCGTTGCAGAATCCTTGAATATTTATCATTGTGAGATTAATTAGTATAATTATTTGGGTAAAAACTTACGGGTTTTGCTCCATTTTGAAGGAGGAAAATGGCAATATTCATACAGCCCATAAAGGATGATACATGGAGTGGTGTCAGACCAGATTCAGTGGTAGTTTCAATTTGTGCCCCATTCTTCAATAGTAATTCAACCACTTTGATCCGGTTCTTTTTACAAGCAATATGTAGTGGTGAAAAACCATTCAGAGCACGAGCATTTGGATCCGCTTTCTTTTCCAGTAGGAGTTTGGCTACTCGGACATGTCCACAATGTGCTAAGGAATTTAAATATATTAGTAATAGAATCAGATTTACCATCGGATTGATCCGATTTTCCTCGTTAGATCCGAATCCGAAAGATTCAAATTTAAAAAATTTATAACGAATATGCCCACATTTCTTATATTATGGGTAATTTTATGGGCTATATTCTAATTATATGGATCGGATGTACTCAAATTTGCATTTAATCTGTAAGTTACATACCTGCAACATGTAGTGCTGTAAGATAATCCACTGTGACATCATCCACGGGTGCTTTATGGTATAGTAGGATCCTCGCAGCATCCACATGATCTCCCTGTGCGGACATATGAAGAGCAGCAAGTCCGTTTTTAGTTTTTGCACTAATTGGGGCCCCCTTTTCCAGTAGTAGGTCAATAACTTGTTCGTGTCCAGACCTAGCTGCACAATGTAGTGCTGTAAGACCATCCCGTGTCTTTGCTTCAATAGAACCACCTCTCTCGATGAGTAGAGCAGCCAGCTGACCCTTTCCCCATTTAGCTGCAACATGTAGTGGAGTAATTTGATGTTTTGCAGGGAAATTGACATCAGCTCCTCGGTCAAGGAGTAGTGCTGCGACAGCGTGATTCCCATAATGTGAGGAGATATGAAGTGGAGTAAAGTTTGACTTTGAAGTGACGTCGGGGTTTGCAGAATTTTGAAGGAGAAGAGCAGCTGCTTTGCAGTCGTCCTTTTTTGCAGCAATATGTAGAGCTGGTAGCCGCACCTTACCACGGACATCAGACTCGAGGAGGAGAGCTACGACTTTATCATGACCTTGTTGAAGGGCTACGGAGATTGGTGAGAAACCATCCTCAGTGGCAAGTGACTGATTAGCCCCGTGCGCTAATAGGTATTTGACTACTCCGTCGTGATTCTCCTGAGCGGCCATATATAGGGGTGAGAATCCATTTTGTGACTGGACATTGACATTTGCTCCATGTTCCACGAGGAGACGGACCACCTCCTCTTGTCCAGCTAGAAAATGTTGTTTTTTTAGGGATGCTTTAAGGATTTTTAAAATTAGATTTACCTAGGGAAGCAATGTGAAGCGAAGTATTCCCTTTTTTCGTAGCTGCATCCACATTTGCACCCCTCTCCAGTAGCTCTCGTACAACGTCAACATGTCCATCTTTTGATGCCAAATGTAGGGCATTCAGACCATTTGCATTACAAGTATTAATATCCACCTGATTTCGAATTAAATAAAAATAAATTAGTTCCAGACCTATGTATTTTATTATAAGTATATTTACGTACATTTTGTTTGAGATATTCCAGAACTTTGTCCAAATTTCCAGCCCTAGCCGCCCTCAGGAGATTCGTGCCTGGCTCCGACTGGAATTACAAATTATATGTATAAATTAGTATGGATTTGGGAATATCAGCCTTTTTTTTAATCAAAAAGTTTTTATCCACCAAAAGTTAATCTTGTGCAAATAGAAACAGCTTCTGATACCGAACTATACTCTATTCCTATCGACTTATTAGAATACTAAAGCCTAGATTTTGACCATCTCTAATTCAAGTCTAATTAGATCCAATTCCAGGTTAAAACTAACCAAATGTCCGGCCTAAAAATAGTTTGTTTAATCTGGGACACCTTGAAATTCCCACAAAACTCGAAAAAGTAGTAAAAAGTTGTAAGTTTGACAATTTTAAAAGTTTTTAAATCATTTCTTTCTCCAAATGGCCTCCCCCTAATGAGTTTTGTCATTAAATATATCCAGTTCTGACTCTCCGATTGAAATTAGAAGAGTATTCTTTGTGAGAGAGATGGAGTCATCTCATGATGGAGGTCAATAATGATAAGGAGGAGTGTTTGGAAGCCTTTTTTTCGAGGTATATACAAAACTCTATTTGTTTTGTGTATATAACTATATGGAGGATGGGGGGAGCGGTTTGGAGTCGAGTGACGATCGATATAATGCAGAGAAAGTTTGCACCAAAGCCGCTTTATGTCCGATTTTGGTTTGAAATCTTAGGAAAAAAGACCTTACCGATTGGGAGCTTTCAGTGACCATCCTGGGGAGAGTTTGATGACCTTACCGGGGCCCGGTGAACACTCCCACACAATACAATTTAAAAAGAGGGAGGAGTTTTTTTAAAATGTCACACTCTCATCTAGGAAGGGTATTCCTTACGGCGGAGGGGTTTGGGTAAGAACTAAAGTCTCGGTCCGCTCCCCCACCCCGAATCCGGGAGAAATGTCAGAAATGAGTCAGCTGCGCAGGGACGGCGACGCGGACCCGGGGCGGAGCGAAGGATCGATCCGGCGGATACCCGGCTTTTGAGTACCCACCGAAATCAGAGCCTATCCAACGTACTTTGGACCTCTGAGCCCATGAGGAGCAAACTCTGATACATACCCCTTGCCCATGAAGAGCAATTATGCTCCATTTGCCCTTGGAATTTAATTCAGATCTTGGAAGAAATGTTCTTTTTGAGCCATGTGACCTCCGTGATATTTACTTACCATAAGGGAGGAGATTGAAGCGAATTTTTTCAACATTTTGGAACCGGCCCTTGAGGAAGGGTGCACTTGAGAACAAATAAAAATGAATGGATGGCGGAAGAATAAATTTGGAAGAGCGGAATTAAATTAAAAAGTGGATCGGGGATTGCGTGAAGACACCCCGAGACTCTTGAGGATGCAGAGAGGATGAGCTCAAAAGCTAGCCCAAAAGAATAATCAACTCTTGGATCATCATGGGAAGGAGATGGGAAGGAGTCGAGTTTGGCAAACATTTAGTTCCTAAAAATAGTCCATATTATACGGGAGATTCGGGGAAGAAGGTGGCCATGTGGCCAGGGAAAGATTCCTCTTCCCCGAGGATCGGCCACCCTCTTCCTCGACGGTATTATCTGCATTAGAACCATCTTGAAGACGCCAGAGTCCCGCTTCCGCTCTAAGAGTATACTAGGTACTATATATTACACAATGGCCACGCCGTGAAGTCAAGTTCTAAAGTACACATCTCGACTGTTTAGAATATAGAGTCAGAGATGGGGAGGATGTGGAGGGGAGCAAGGGCTCCCGGGGACCCCGAAGCGGTTTGACAATACCGAGATTAG